>QEOT01006910.1:47970-118213 GCA_003123785.1 Pterocarya stenoptera
TAATGATAAAATATTATTTATTTATTATTATTATTATTTTAATATTTTAAAAAATTAAATTATTTATTATATTTTATATTAAAATATAAAAAATTATGATAATGAATTGAAATAAATTTAAAATCCAAACTAGTAATATTATTACAATATCCTATCAAATATTGTAGTAATATTTGATTTACTACAATATGATTGGTCCATACTCTTTTTTAGAAAAAATAAAATTATAATTCTCAATCTTACTTTTGAATATATGTTAAGTCACGCTCTCTATTACGACGAAACTAAGATATATTTAATAATTAGTTTAAATTTGAAGAAAAATACATAATTGGTATGATTTATATTTAAAAACTTTGGATAACAACCCCCTGCTTTAGCTTAATAATTAAGATTTGATCATCGGCTAACTTTTAAAATTAGAATAATGTTAGGTAGAGTTTTTTTATTTTAATTTGTGCAAACCTTGCGTACTTCTTTTGAGTAAAGAGAATAGTACTTAATCACATATTTTTGTCTTTTAAAGTTATAGTATTTTAATTTTTTTCTTAATGATTAAGGAAGTAAATATTAATGAAATTATGAATTTTTTTATTTTATTATTCTTAATAATGCTTAAAAAATATTTAAAAAAACAAAAAAAACTACAATTTACACTAGTTATAATTTTGAGGAGGTAAATATATGAACTAAGTAGCAGCATCGTTCGGAAAAAGTGAAACCCACCGTAAAAATTAAAAAAAAATAAAAAATAAAAAAATTCATTTGAATTCTAGATTTATTCGTTTTCTTCATATACGGAGCTAACAAGGTGCAAATATCAGATCTCTTGAAATTAATTGCGGGCAAAGTTTTAAATTTCTTTCATCTTATCGTTTATTTTCAGAGATGAGATAAGATAAAATGAAATGAAATAAAATTAAAATTAAAAAATTAAATAAAATATTATTAGAATATATTTTTTAATATTATATTTTTTTTAGATTTAAAAAAATTAAATTATTTATTTTATTTTATATAGAGATTTGATAAAATTGTAATAATGTAATAAGAAGTTTTTAAAATTTTTAAAATTTTAAATTTTAATCTTAAAAATAAACAAGACCTAATGAAATACTCGTGTTGTCCAATCAGCCCGCCACATGTCCATTCCCTTTTGCTTATTTTCAAAAAGTAAATATTCAAATATAAAATAATTTTAATAATTTACTTTAGAAAAAAGAAAATTAAATAAAAAAAAACCCTTGTACGAGGGCATTTCTTGTTGCCACTTGCCCCTCCCCCTACCATTTTAGCCTATTAAAAAAACAAAAAAAATGAGAGCAGCATTGAGAAAGGTGCTTTTCGTGGCTACGCAAATTAATAAGTTTTAATTTTCATTTAAATATTGTGATGACATGAGATAACAAAATTTATAAATAATAAAAAAATAATTTGTAAATAATAGTAAAATAATTTGAATTAAAATATTTTATAAAGTTTTAGAAAATGAGAGATAAAAAAATTTAATAAAAATATTATAAAGTTAAAATATTATTAAAATATAATTTTTTAATATAAGATTTTTTTAGAATTTGAAAAAACTAATTATTTTTTAAACTTTGGAAAAATCTTAATAATTAGTTAAAAAATTTAAGATTTAAAATTGAAAAGTATTTGTGTTTAAGTAGTGTTTAGATGTTGAATTGAGATGCAATAAAATAAAATCATCTCAACATCCAAACGAGACCTAAATAAAATTATTAAAAGAGAATCGACCGAGAAATGTGAGTAAAAAATAGCAAAAACACACATAACATTTTTACTTCTTTTTACCAAATTGTTTTGTTTTTGCTCATATCGTATGTTGTCAACATTTGTTTCAAAAAATAGTTGTTACTTATTGAGGACGTGTCAACTTCAATTTACATATTTATTAAAGTTGTAGAAAGTTCTTTTTTTTCAAGTGATAGTTTTTGAATCAAAGATTTTAGAGTGGACTCGAGTTAGTCACTTGAGGTTGGAAGTTTTGGAACTTGATAGTCTTGTTGCTTGAAGATGGTTTTGGTTGTATAGAGAATTTTCTTAAAGACATATTTTAGTTATTATATAGTTTTGTTGGAATATCTGTGTTGTAATTATTTAAAATTTAGTGGTTCTAACTGAACTTATGAATGAGTTCTTGAGTATCATTATATTATGAGTGGTGCTACTCTGCCGCTTGGATAGCACCGCTCCATTATAATACTAGGCTAAATGACATTTTCTTTCTTTCTTTCTTTTTTGATATTTTTTTATCATTTTAAAACATTTTAAAAAAATAAAAAAAAAAATTAATACACTAATCGTGACTTTTTTAACTATTAAGTAAAGAAAAAAAATTTTAAAAAAAATTAAAATATATAAGAAGTCAAAATAAAGAGATAAGTTGAGTGGGTAAAGTATGATTTTTATTGTATTATAATTGTGAATAGTTTAAAGGTTTTAGATTTGATACACAATAATTACTACTATAAAAACTTTCTACGTCAATTAAAGTTTTCTAATATTTTTTGTTTCTATTATTAAATTGTATCACATATATAATATGTAGTGTATTTATCTATCAACTCATAATTAATAAAATTTATTATATATATAATTAATTATATATTCTATATATATATATATGTATATATATATATTGTGAACTAAAGAAAAAAAGGGGGGGAAAGAAAAGGCAACACCGACAGTATCACTAACATCCCAGGTCTCTTAGACAGCTGTGGTGATTTAAAAAGGTTGATAAGAAATGGCAACGAAAAGGAAACACGGCTTCTTAGCTAGCTGGTTGTCTACCCATCACATGGCTTTGTGGCTGCCTGTTTCTGTGTTTTTTTTCACTTTTGTCGTCTCTCTCCAGTACTTTCCATTTGACTTTCAAGTACTTCAACTTTATTCCCTCAATTATTGTTTCTATCAGTTGTATTCTCAAACAATGTTCAACTCCAGACACATTGAATTTGAAACATTTAGTCATAAAAAAAGAAATAAAATAACAATACTCTGACATCATTTATCAAGTCTAGCTTCAATATCTAATTCTGTCGGTGATAAAATAAAAGGAAAAAAACAAAAGCAATAAAGGGTTCTCATGCTATGTCCGTAGTAAATTTTGTTCATTTGTGCTATATTTTATATAGTGAAATAAAAATAAGATGAAAATATAGAATATAAAGTTATTTTTATAAAAAATAATATTATATTTATATGTTTGATATAAAATACCATAAGATAAGTTAACATAGAAACATATCGTTAATATCTCTTTTCTCTAGAGTGTCTGTGTTTAGTATATCTCCCATAGTGAATCGTATGGTAAGGATATTTATTTATCGTGTTCATGAAAGGAAAAGACCATACTCTATTAAGGGTGTGTGGCAGGGCTATGCCACCCCGTCCAACCCTTGCCTAGCAGGTGCATAAGGCCCCACCAGCAGACGAAGGGCATGTAAGTATCGGGATGAGGCCTGCTCAGAGTTTAGTCCATTCGCCCGACTATATATATACACACACATATTAAAAAATTAATTTATTAATAAAACGTTGTCGTTTTACATTACCTTTGATTTAAGAGTTAAACCCATTCCCCCGCACTTTCTCTCTCTCTTTGTGCCTAAGTTTTGTCTCAAATTTTGAATTTTTTTCTTTGTATTTCGGTTGGTTGTCAGCACTGGTTTGGGCAGTGGGTGGTTGGACAATGGTGGGGGTAATCCACCCTCGACATGTCGATGGAGGCACCCACCCGCGAAGGGTGGGGCTAGGCCCCGGGAAACCAACTCTCCCTCCCTCCCCCCCAATTGGGGGGAGGGAGACAGAGCCGGTGGCCTCTAGGCCAGGCAGTGCAGGTAGCACCCCTAGACTTTGTCACATTACTTGGGAATAGATGGAAGGGAAATGTGTCACTTAGTATTGTCGTAGAAAAATTATACTCATTGCGTCATGTTTCACACACTTTTGGGCTAAGCTACGACAACTTAGGTATTTGGAAACATGCTTACAAAAGATAGAGAGTATTGCAACTTGGAGATGGCAACCTTGGGGTCAGGTAACCTTCAATACTAAAATTAGTAAATATTTTTGAAAGTTTATAAATAAGTAAAAGAATCTAGGGATCAATCCCACACTTTGTCATAGTGGCCCAGTGGGGGTCGGAACAGGTTATTCGGATAGCTGTGAGACTGATCTCGCTCTCCATTGTAGGAGGGACAAAGCATCTTTAGGCCTACCTTTCCCTATGGTATCCCGCATGGAGGTAAGTCGTTCGGGCAGTTTGTTACTAAACCCATTCCCGCCCGTTGACTCTTATGAGGAAGGTAAAGCTTTTTCCTTCAGGTAGCTGAGGACTACCAGCACTCCGCCTCAAGAAGGATAAGGCAACCTTTAGGCGTACATTTCCATATGTTGCCCTGCGAAAAGGTAATTTGGACAGCGATGTGATTGATTCACTCCTTCGCCGTGATGGGGGTCAAGATAAGTTATTCGAGCCGCCTTGGGACCGGTTCCACTCTCTCGAATGAGGAGGCTAAGTCACCTACTCATCTATTATCCTTCGTGAGCAAGTAAGTTGTTCGGGTAGTTTGTTTTGGACCCGCTCCCGCTTGTTGACATCACAGGAAATGGTAAATTTGGGTCAGGCTGCTGCTGAATCCACACTTTGTCATAGCGGAAGTTGGGGTAAGTTATTCTCGTAGCTGCAAAACTAATCCCGCTCTCCACTGTGGGAGGGATAAAACAACATTTTAAGACCTACATTTCCCTATGGTATCCCGCAGAGATGTAATATGTTCAGACAATTTCTTACTGAACCCACTCCTGCCCGTTGATGCTCACGAGGAAGGTAAACTTTTGTCTTTGGGTGGTCAAGGACCAACCCGCACTCCTCCACGAGAGGGACAAGCAATCTTTTAGGCCTACATTTCCCTTTTCACCCCGTGGGGAGGTAAATTGCTAATAGAGTTCCTGTTTAGCGAGTTAACTTTGTTGATTAGTTTGGAGCAAAATTCGCTTGATGGATTATGTTGTGTCCATGAAATTAGCCATTGAAACACAAAGACTTCTTTTATTAGGGCCCGCAACTGGTGCATGAGTACATACAAATTTATAATAGTAAAACCGGATTAGCAACAGTATTCTCGTAAATGCTCGACGTTTCATGGGTACAATAGCTTGTTTCCTTGGGAATCTCTCAGGCAATATGAGCTCGGGCAATTAGTGGTGACGACCATGTAAGGGCCCTCCCATCGAGGGCCTAGCTTTCATCTCGCGTCATTTTTCCTATCTCTTTAAGTAGGAGATATCCGACCTTGAATGTTCTTGGCCGCATGCGTTTGTTAAAGCATCTCTCGACTCTTCTTTTGTTAGTTGCGGTTCTTATCTTAGCTTCTAGTCAGACTTCTTCCAGTAGGTCAAGTTGTTCTTTTAGCCACCTGTTATTGGACTCTTGTTCGAAGTGCTGAAATCTATTGGTGGAGATTGCGATCTCTATTGGCTGCATCACCTCCTGGTCGTACATGAGGGTGAAAGGGGTTTCCCCAGTTGGCATTTTCACCCTGATCTAGTAAGCCCATAGAAGGGCGGGGAGACCTTCTCCTACACCCCCTTTATGGTGTCGAGCTGCTTCTTGAGCATTCTCATCAACGTTTTGTTGGTCACTTTGACTTGCCCATTGGACTGAGGATGTCCTAGAGATGAGTATCAAAACTCAACTTGCAATTCCCGGCACCAATTGTGGTAGTGGTCGGAATCGAACTGTCTTCCATTATCCAAGATGATGGTGTGTGGGATGCTGAATCTGCAAACTATTGACTTCCATAGAAATCGAATGATATTGCTTGTCGTGATAGTAGCTAAGGCCTCAACTTCGACCCACTTAGTGAAATAGTCCACAACCACCACCACAAATTTGACTTTTCCTTTACCTAGGGGGAGTGGTCCGACCAAGTCGATTCCCCACTGGGAGAAAGGCCAAAGCGACGTGATTGACGTCAACTCCTCCAGTGGACAATGGGGCATCCTTGCGTACTCTTGGCACTTCCGACACTTTTGCACATAGTCATTAGTGTCTCGTTGGGCCTGAGGCCAGTAATAGCCCGCTCTTGTGGCTAATGCTTGTCCTCCCGAGTGATTCCCGCAAGTTCCTTTGTGTATTTCTACTAACATGTACTGCGTTTCGCTAGGGGAGATGCACCTTAAAAGAGGCGCCGAGTGACCCCGTAGATACAGGACTCCCTCGATCATAATGTAGCGTGCTGCTGTATTTTTGATTTTCCTCACCTTCTGTCAGTCCTCGGGTATCTCGTTGGTTTCCAAGTATCTGATTATGTCCCTCGCTCAATCTGGGGCTCCGAACCGTATTTCCATTGCTTCGATTCTCATAGCAAGTACTTCCATCATTCGGTTCACTGTATTTTCTGGCAAGGGGAGTCCTCTTGTCCGGACGCAACACACGCCAACTTGTTCACTTTTTGATTTTCTTTCCTCGACACTTGTTGAATTTGAAAGTACTTGAAGTGGGGGCGTTCAGCCTCTATCAATGCCAGATATTTCTTCAATTTCTCACTCTTTACAGTAAACTCCCCTCGCACTTGATTCACCACTACTTGAGAATCGGCTCATACTTCGATCTTGGTAGCGCCTAGAGGCCACCTGTAATCCTGAAAGCAGTGCCTCTTTCTCCACCTCGTTATTCGTTGTTTTGAATGCCAATTTAATGGCGTAATTGTGTTATTCTCCCTCGGATGCCACGATATGCACCCTCACTCTCCCTCTAGCCCGGCAAGACGAGACGTCAACGAATACTTGCCAAGACTTTACATGAGGTGCATCATCGTTCTTTGTTGGGAAGTTGGTGAATTCAGCAACAAAATTCGCTAATACTTGCCCTTTTATGGTGTTCATGGAGCGTAGTCAATGTCGAACTCATTCAGCTCCACTACCCAATTCATAAGCCAACCTGAGGAGTTCGATCGTTGCAAAGCCTTTTTTAGAGAGGTTTCCATGAGGACCCGTACTGGGTGAGCTTGAAAGTATGGACGCAGCTTGCGCGTAGTTACTACCAGCACAAAGGTTAGCTGCTCTATGCGGGGGTATCTGACCTTGGCCCCCGATACGATTGGTTGGTGTAGTAAATCGGCTTTTGGACCCCCTCCTCTTCACGTACCAACTTTGAGGAAGCTGCCTAAGGGGAGACTGCTAGGTACAGGGTCAACGTTTCTCCCACCAAGGTTGGTTGAGGAGTGGCAGACTCGTGAGGTATTTCTTGAGGGCTTCAAACGCCTGGTTGCACTCTCCATCCTATGCCTTCGCTTTCCGCAAGAATTTGAAAAAAATGTAGGCATTTTTCAATTGATCTCGATAAGAACCTATTGATGGCGAATATTTGCCTAGTCAGACTTTGTACTTCATCTATGCTTTGAGGCGAGGCCATGCTAAGGATGGCCTCCACCTTCTTGTGGTTGGCCTCGATACTGAGCTTGGACACCATGAATCCTAAGAATTTTTTTGACCCGACACTAAAGGCAAATTTTGCTCGATTTAGCTTCATTTGGTACTATCGAGATATTGCAAAAGCCTCCCTTAAGTCATCTAAGTGTTGTCCTAAGGTTCTACTTTTGACGAACAGGTTGTTCACGTATATCTCCATGTTTCTTATACGGTTAACCAGCCGCTAGTAGGTGGCGCCTGCATTCTTAAGCCCGAAGGGCATCACCGTATAATAATACAAACCTCGGTCAGTAATAAACGTAGTTTTCTCTTCGTCCTCAAGGTTCATACGGATTTGGTTATACCGAGAGTATGCATCTATGAATCAAAGCATGCGATGACCAGCCATTGGGTCGACAATGAGGTCGATGCGAAGAAGTGGGAAGCTGTCATTTGGGCAAGCTTTGTTGAGGTCAATGAAGTCGATGCACATTCTCTATTTGCCGCTCAGCTTCTTTACAAGCACTACATTAGACAACCACTCTAGATAGTGAACTTCTCGAATGAATCCTACACTTAGCAGCCGATTCACCTTCTCGGCTATGGCGGCATTTTTCTCTGTACTGATGCTTCTGCCTCACTCCCTTAACTTTTGGGTCTTTATTTCGGTTGTGCTATCTAATTTTGGACGCTATTCCAGGCATATTCACATGGCTCCACGCGAACACATTCTAATGCTCAATGAGAAGTTGCTGTATGGCATTTCAAGATTCAAACGTCATTTCATTGCTAATTGTCACATTGGCTTCTGGCCGATCTAGGTGAAGAGTAACAAGCTCCAATGGTCCGATTGGTTTTGTTGTGGTTTTGACGGTGCTAAAGGCTTTACAACAATCGGACATCTTTTATGCACGTGCTTGTACTGCCTTTCCTCGAATCTTCATTTCACATTACTTTCGTCCATAGCTCCGGCCACTGGAATTAGATTCTCGTGAGGAGAGAAGTGTCATTTCTACGCGTAAGAGAAATATAGAATTACTATCGCATAGCAATTTGTTTATAATTATGTAATAAAATAATTTTTATTTTTATTTTTATTTTTAATTTGATGGATTTAAATATATTAAAAAAATTATTATATTTAAAATTATATATAAATTATTATTTTTTGATACATTTAAAGAAGGAAGTTTTGAACTCAAAATATCTATTTTAGGGGCTGAGAATTTATGCCAGTCAGACTATATACATTTGGTTAAATTATATATGAATTATGAATAGATTATAAACCTGTCATTATTACTCTTACGCATACTGCCGTGATTTTACACGATATGTTTGATAGATTATTTTTTTTTTATGTAATATAGAATTTATGTTAACGTTAAAAAATAGAACATAAGCTAAAAATAAATAAAAAATTCTACTGATTATCATTATACCACACATTAGCTTTTATTTTTATCTTTTTATTTTTTTTCTTTAATAAGTGTATAGTATAAAGATGGTAAGTAGAATAGTTCTTAAAAAATATATTAAAGTTTGGAACAAATATTCTACATCGAAAAAGAAAATCTAAAAACCAAAAACTTAAAAAACATTATAAAAAACAAAAAAATTTTAAAAACACTAAAAAAAAAAAGAAGAAGCTCAACCGACATAGCTAGGCAACATCTGGCCTTGGCGGCCGTGGCTGCACCAAAAAAATAAAAACTTCTTCAAAATATAAAGAATTTTTATGATTATATTTGTAAGATGGAATTCTTAGATTAGCAAGCCAAATAATTCAAACACTTGAAAGCTTTATTAGATAAACGAATGCTGTCTATTCCAACTTAAATATTGAAAATGATATTATATATATTTATATAAATATATATCTATTATATATAAGAAGCGGCTATCGGGTAGCTACAATAATTTTTGTCATTTGTTTTTTTGTATTTTGCTATTTTTTTTTCTCTCCTGTTCAATGGATTCTTTGCGTTTCCGTGTCTTTTAGGGGTAGAATTGTCAACAGATTTTTATTTTATTTTATTTTGCTTTCCTTTTGTCCTTTCATCTTCTTTTCTCCTATCAATAATGCTAGAGTCACTGTTGGAGCTACCGTTAACTCTAAATATGTATTTTATGTATATTCTTTATAATTTTCTTTTTTTTATATAGATGTTTTTAATAATTTTAAATATTTTAAAAAAATAAAAAAAAATTTATAATATCATTAAAAAATACTTCCTTAATCATGAAGTAAAATAAAATTTTTTTTATTTTACTTCGTGATTAAGGAAGTATTTTTTAATATATATATATTTTTTACTTCGTGATTAAGGAAGTGTTTTTTTAATAATTTTGTAAATTTATTTATTTTTTTAAAATATTTAAAATTGTTAAACACATCTATATAAAAAAACTTAAAAAATACACATAAAAATATACATACTAGAGCCAGCGGTAGCTCCCAGCGGGAGTTACTAGTGGTGGCTCTAGCACCACTCTTTCTCCTATTTCATTTCATCTTCTTTGCTCCTTCTCTCATCACCTCAGTCTCTAGCATTTCTCCCACCGAAGCTTCATTCCTCTCCCTCATTTTCTGACAAAGCTACACTTCTTCCTCTCGCCGAAGTTCGTTATTATTATTTTTTATTTACTGAAGTTCCTCTTTGTCGTTCTTTCACCGAAACTCATTTCCCTCATTCTCTTGCCGAAGCTCATCTCGTTCCTCTCGGTGAAGTTATTTCATTTTTTTTCCTCAGTCATCGGTTATGATCTTTTTGGATTNTCTTTGATCAGTTGGTTTTTTTTTTTTTAGGATTTGCATGACATTGTGGTATTTTCATTTTTTTAGTTTAGTGTTACTGTGTCTTCATTTTTTGGCTTTGCTATTATTGTGTAGACTCTGCTACACCCCATAGGATTCTTAAGAGAATCCTTACCTAAAGGTAATTTTTTTTAATACTTTTTTTTAATTATTTTTTAAACATTTTAAACATTTTTAAAAAATACAAAAAAATAACAAATTCATTTAAAAATATTTTCTTAATCATTAAGAAAAAAAAAATAAAAAAAAATACAATTCGATAAAAATTTTCGCTAGAAACTCTATGTGGGAATAGTATTTATATATAAATATATATTAATATATATATATTTATATATATTCAGTTCTAGGTTATTTTGCAACTCAATAATAATCTCATTAATGCACACGTCAATCATAGTCACCAAATTATGCATTGCCGGAGTTGAAAGGGTCCAACCCCAGTACTACTCACAAATATAGGAAATTAATAATTCAAACAACTATAACCTACAATGATCATCAAAAAGCCATCGTAAAAGAGAGACTATCTCACTGTTGTGTAAATATATTATTTATGTTGAGAAATGTTACTTATCATTTTTATACTATATATTAATATATAATTTATTATTTTTATTATTCTATATAAATACGCTTATTTCTACATTAATATGTGTGTTTAAATAGAAATATAAAAATGACAAATCACATATTAATGTATGATTTAAATAGAATTTGTCATTCATATTACGAGTAATGTTATTAGAAAATGTTAGGGAGCCCGATTTGGGTTCTCGGTTTTTTCTCCCGTTTGACGTGGGAAGGATAGTTGGCCTCCTCCCTCCCTTTTTTGTTTTTTGTCTTCCCATTTCTCCCCACTGAATGAAATATATAAAAAAAATATTACATGTTCATGTGAATAATATAACTGTTTAAGTCTATTTTTTTCTTTTCATATATTTCCTGTGACTTTAGCATTATTAATTTAATAAAACAATATTATCATGTTAACTGTTTGTAAAACAAAAAAAAGAAAAACGATCAAATGATTAATTATACCGTTCATTTTACCTCATTGATGTAACATAATCCCAGGATGCCACATGATAAATTAAATATAAAGGCTTGCAAATTGGAATTACTTTGGTCACTTATAAGGTACGTAGTAATTATTTGACTAACAAAACAATCAAAGGTGATTAATTAAATCTTTGTCAAAGGATGGGTAAAAAGACATAGCTTAAAAGAGAATGGGCCAAACATTAATGCTATCTTATCTTGTTTTTGAATTATTAGTAGGCAATATTTAATCAGAAACAGTACCAACTACCAACCCCATGACTTGAGATCAATCCAAGAATAAAATCAACTTAAACATAATAAATATGTGACGACTCATTGTCACAACAATAATTGCACCAATAATTCTACAATTTGTACTATATATAAATGCAATATTGCCTAAACTAAGGCCTAAAATGAAGGAAAACCATCGAGAAGGCTATTGATTGTGGATTTTATTTATTTATTTATTTATTTAAAAAGTATATCCAACATAAGGCGTATGGACCAGGTTAAATTACGTGCATGCCACTAAATGACAAGGCTGACAACGAAAAATTTAGACATGCATGTACTTGGCCTTTTTTTTCCATCCCAATTGATGTTAATTTCTGTGTAGAAGTTAAAGTGCTTGAAAGAAAAGTGACGTGTTTTAATTATATGCTGAGCATTTTTCTTTTAGTGGTAATTACAAAAAAGTCCTAGACGATAGTCATGTATATGTAATGTGTGAGTCAATTTCAAAATAAGAATGTTGGAACATGGAATATTGTTTGTCGAAATCATTCATAAAACCTCACTAAACGTGAAGTTGAGAACAGAGTAGTACCGTTGAAATCCCTTTCATGAAAATTAACTTAAATTGATCGAACGGCTCCAGTCTGAATTTTGAAGAGGGTTTATCAGTGCTGATATCACTACCTGGGAGTCTCCTTCGATGCTAATACCCTTCCTTTTCTTCTCTTTTGTCAATCGGATTCCTATGAAGCTGCTAATGCCTCTCCACTATTTGGATTGCAATTGCTTGTGAATTCCGTAACACACCCCACAATTTTTCCTGAGTAATCCCTGCAAACTGTCGCTGCTGTGCTATCTGATGGTCTTATTGCTACATCAAAAGGAACAGACTCCTAGGTCTGACTGGGTACTATAGGAATTTCATAAAGAATTATGATACAATAATAGCCCCTTTGACATATTTGTTTAAGAAGAATGCATTTCATTTGTTTGAATTTGCAATTCAGGCTTTTTAGAAATTGAAGGAGGTAGTGACTTAATCTTCTGTGTTGAGGCTACTTGCCTTTTCATAAAGTTTCCACTATAGAATGTGATGCTTCAGGTATTGGACTTGGAACTGTACTTATGCAAGAGGGGCAACCTATTGCTTTCTATAGCAAGGCATTAAAAGGAAAAGCATTATTATTATCAACCTATGAAAAGGAGCTTCTAGCTCTTGTATCAGCAGTGAATAGATGAAGACCTTATCTGTTAGGGCAATCTTTCAAGATTAAAATAGATCAATAGGCTTTGAAATACCTCCTTGAGCAAATAATTGGTACTGAATTTCAGCAAAAGTGGTTGTCTAAGTTGTTGGGAAATGATTTTACTATTGATAACAAAAAAGGCAAGGAGAGTGTAGTTGTTAATGGGTTATCAAGAAAGAATGAAGAAGATTATGCTATACTGGCTTTAATCACCTTTCCTACTCCTTTATGGATTGAGGAATTGAAAGATCGTTATAAACTATCTCCCGAGTTAGATGAGATTGTGCAGAAACTCAAAAGTGGGTTGTCAGGACCTAACAACTATAGATTGCAGCAAGGGTTATTGCTAAAAAAGGAGAAACTAGTCCCAATTCCTAACTCTCCTTTCAAAACAAAGATCCTCGAGTATGTCCACAACAGTCCTCAGGTTGGACATGTTGTTATAAGAAGACACTTCAAAAAGCTAGAAGAGAGTTTTATTGGCAAGGAATGAGAGATGACATTCGAACTTCGGTCAGTGAATGTGTAATTTGCCAGACTAGCAAACATGAGACAGTGAAGCTACTAGGACTTTTGCAACCTTTGTCAATTCCTCAGTTTCCATTGTTGGATATATCCATAGATTTTGTAGAAGGCCTTCCCAATTCCAATGGCTTTTCTGTCATTTTTTCAATGATTGACAGATTAACTGAATTTGCTCATTTCATTTCTTTATCTCATCCATTTACAGCAGTTGAGGTGGCTCAAATTTTCTTCTCAAGAGTGTTTAAGCTTCATGGAAATCATAAGTCCATTGTTTCTGACTGAGATCCATTGTTCACAATCTCTTTTTGGAAAGAGATGTTTAAGTTGCAAGGGGTTTCACTTCACTTTAGTTCAGCCTATCACCCACAATCTGATAGACAAACTGAGAATCTAAACAAGAATGAGGAATGTTATTTGAAGTGTTATGCAAGTGATAAACCAAAAGAATGGAGTGGGTGGTTGACTATGGCAGAATGATGTTACCACACCTGTCATTCTTCGATTAGAATTTCTTCTTTTGAAGCCCTCTATGGATATGCTCCTCCAAAGTTGGTAACTTATGTACTCGAAACCACTGCTAATGTAGCTGTAGATCAGCAACTGAGGTCGAGAGATGAGTTGTTGTCTTTGTTAACAAAAAATATTCAAAAAGCTCAACACAGAATGAAATTTTTTACTGATTTAAAGAGAAGTGAAAGGGAATTCCAGTTAGAAGATTGGGTCTTCCTAAGACTCCAACCATATAGACAAAAAACAGTGGCGTTAAGACACAATTTGAAGTTGTCCCCATGATTCTATGGTCCATTTAAGGTGATTGAAAGAATTGGATCAGTGGCCTACAAGTTGGATCTGCCAAGTTTATCAAGAATCCATACTGCTTTTCATGTCTCTTGTCTCAAAAAGAAATTAGGCAATGTGTTCTTCCATTACCAGTTCTACCCCCCAGTTGACATATAGGGTCGAGTACAACCTAAACCTAAAATAATATTGGAAAGAAGGATGAAGAAAGTGGACAATCAAGCGACAAGTGAAGTATTGATCAAATGGGTTGGTGCTCCACTTGATAGTTGGTGGGAGATTTTGTGGAAGCTGAGGAACTTGTACCCACACCTTGTGGGCAAGGTTCTTTGAGAGGGGGAAGTGTTAAGGCCTTGTGGACAACGTCCTTAAAGGGGTGGAGAATGTAAGATTCATGAGCATGTGTAGTAGTGCAGTGTGTGCTGAGGAATGTACGTGCAGCAGCAGAAATTGGCCGAGTGTGGGAACTGAGAAGCTTGTGTCGTGAGGAAATTAATATTAAAACGGTGTGTTGGTAACATTAGTTAAACGGTGCACATCTATTAAAGGAAGAAGGCAGTTCTAAAGGAGGGAACGAGTGACGGAAATAACAGATTGAAGGCAGAAGTTCTATTTCAATACGATGTCATTTTGTTCATTGTAATTCATTAGATTCAATCATTCATCGTCTAGCTTAAGATTGTTTCATTTCTTGTAAGGAGGTTCAGGGTCCTCAAAAACCTTGTTCAAGAATCAATAAAAGTGGGTTCTTGGTTTCATATTTGTTTTGTGTGAGTTGGGTGTTTCTAGCAAGTAGCGGACTGGCATCTTGTATTGATACCTTACAGATTTCCAGATCTACACTACGTTATGACAATTTCCATTAAGGGCAAAACCATAAATTTTACATACGCATCTAGGAAGAGATGAGAGACAGGGAGAGAAATAGAGAGGTAGAAACGCAGAGAGCGAGAGAGGGGGGGGAGAGAGAGAGAGAGAGAGAGCGGAATGAAGAATCCTTTAGGAGAGATTGACCATCCAGAGTGCTAAATCAGAAGTTCGGGATGAATATCGTAGAGAGAGGACCAGTTTATCATACTATTCTGTAACAATGCCGATCGATCTAGGGTTTCATCATTCATGGTGGTACACAATGACAAGGGTCGAGGTCTCAGAGAGTCTGAAGGAGAAGTTTCAGGATGGAAGTCTTGTACTGGCTACTGGAAGTTTAGTTCAACTGAACTCTAACGAAGCACGTGGGTGAAGATGGGTCGGGCCTAAGGGCCTTGAATTAGGCAACCAGCTTTTTACTTCATGCTTGTTTATTTATTGTTTTCCAAAAGGGTCAGAAATCTGTTCTTGTGGCCAATCTTGTTGTGAACTTTTAATGGAAAACACTTTAGCCATGTTTCTAAACTGTAGCCATGTTTTCATGGAAAACACTTTTCATGTTTAGAAAACTTTCATGGAAAATATTAAGCTTAATAGTCATGTTTCTAAAAAAAATTTCATCACACCACTTCATCAATTAATTAAATCATTAGATGTGGTTAAGAAAGGACGACCTAAAATAATATGGATTTGTGTATTAACATTTTGAGTGGGTTTAGTGTCATATACCACAAAATCTACTGGAAAATAGAATGAATCAACTTTGATCAACATGTCCTCGACAATACCTCTGGCGGTCATAATAGACTTATCAGCTAACTAAAGTGTCATTTGAGTGAGTTTTGGCTCCCCTAAGCCTAACTGTAAATATACAAAATATGGTAGTAGGTTTAGACCCGCCCCCAAATCTAACAAAGTTTTCTCAATGTGATGATTCCCAATCTTACATGAAATTGCAGGATATCCAGGGTCCTTGTATTTGACTAGATAATTACTCTAAATGACAGAACGAGCCTACTCAGTCAAAAATGCCTTTTTTGGAACATTGTTTTTTCTTTTTACTATAACAAGATCCTTCAGAAACTTCGCATAAGCAGGTACTTGTTGAATTGCATCAAATAATGGTATATTAATTTGTACTTGCTTAAACACCTCTAAAATATCATCAAATTTAGCTTTTTTCTGAGGATTTTCCAACCTCTAAGGAAATAAGGCTTTAGGAGAAAATTTCTTAACAGGTTCAGAAGGATTAGAATCATAAACTTTGAGGGACGTGGGTTGACATTCTCTATTTCTATGGAATCCAACTCCTCAACTTCTGGTACTTTAACTTGATTGTCGACTTGTCTACCTGACCTGAGGGTGGTAATGGATTGAACATGCTCTTATCCCTGAGTAGAACTGGATGCATTATTGAGAGCATACTGTCATTTTGGATTGGGTATAGGCTGACTTGGGGATTTTCCTCTCTTCCTCTCACCAACATTGGTTGCTAACTGGCCAACTTGACTCTCTAATTTTGAAATTACTTGAGTTTTCATCTGAGTGGAATTCTTCATCTCCTGAATGGCCTGGTTAGTGGATTGCAAGAATGCTTTAAAAGACTACTCCAAAGATGATTGTTGTAGTGTTGGTGCCATAAATGGAGTAGTAGATTGAAGAACAAGAGGATAAATTACGTTAGGTGGTCGGAATTGACTTTGTTGCTGCATCTGTGGTCCAACTAAATTCATGGGAGGTTGATTTTGTCTCCAAGAAAGATTAGGATGACTCTGCCAATTATGATTGAATGTCTCTAAAAAAGGACTAGCAAACGACTTTCCAAAATTATTTAGTGCATTTGCTTGCACAACATAGCACTCTGAGTAGGCCTGTGTGGAAGGACACATTTGTGTCGTATGAATGAGACTAACACAGAGAGAAGATTCTTCATCTTGAACTTGACTGATAGAATTCATGGTTCTACTTAAAATAAAAACTTCTACCTTACGAGGTAGATTGTCTAATCTAGCCTTAATATCACGATCGTCACTTATATCGTACAAACCTTATTTCTTAATTGTCTAGGATGATTTCTCTCTACGATTAGAAAACCATGGCGGGACACTTTAGAATCAAGTCCTTAAATTCTCCAACTATCATAAAACTTTTCATTATTTTCTTGATAAAAATCATCAATTTCTCTCCTAAAAAGTATTGGTTTTTGACATTGGAAAAATTTAGAGAGAAATTTTGTGACAAGAATATCCTAAGAAGTGATAGATTTAGAAGGTAGAGAGTTACTCCAAGCCTTTGCCTTATCCTTCAAAGAAAAAGGAAATAAGCGTAGGTGAACTGACTCATCAGTGAAGTTTTGGGACCTAAAGATAACACTGATTTCAATAAAATCCTTTACATGCATGTAAGGAGCCTCTCTCTCAAAATCATGAAAAGTAGAAAGTAGTTGAAATATTTATAATTTTACTGGGTTCAACTCAAAGTGTGCTACAGTAGTTGCAGGAAACACTATACATAATGAAGGTTAATGGTAATAAGTGAAAACAACTCCCAAAGAGTTTTTGCATTCTCAAAGTTTTCCCTCATTGTAGATGGTGAATTAGAATCTAGACTAACAAGACGAAGTCTATGATCATGTATTCACAGTTTTATACACCACACAAAAATGCAAAATTCATTATTAATTTTTTTTAAATAACTAATTACAACTATTAGTAGAATAAATTTAGTCAATATTCGATGTATTTTCCTAACCAAGTACCTGGCAACGGCGCAAAAAACTTGTAAAATTTTAATTGTTCTTGCAAGTGCACAAACCGTACCATAGTATCGTTTTAGCAAAAACGAGGTCGAATCCATAGAGATTTGTAAAAACGTAGGAAACCAATCAAATATAAACCAAATACATTCTAATCTAATTAAAAAAGATGAGTTGTAAAATAAAATAAGAAATTTAGAACTAAATAATCAATTAATCAAAGTAAGAAATAATTAATTTAATCAACTAATGACAATAAAAAGAACTAAAATAAATTCTAAAGATGCAAATTAATCTAAACAAAGAATAAACTACTAACTAAGCATGAACTAAGGTCTTGGAATCCACCTCATTAATTCATAGTAATATATTTATGACAATTGCTTCTTTTACTATCTACATGATAATCTAGAAGTCAATCTTGTTATCATAAAAATTATCATCGTTGAAATCTCATTATTTTGAGAAAATATCTAAAGTATGTTCTCCTTTGCTCAAAAGATATAAAATCAAATCATCACTTGTATTTGTTAAAATAACTCACAAAAGATATTATATTATATTTTATTTTTAACAAAATTATAAATTAGCTCTCAACTGATTAAGATTATTCTATATTATGAGAAAAACATGGTCGAACTCACATCAAGAACTCTATCTCTCAATTGATACGAAGCCAGAACAATATATCGTTGAACACATAAATAACTGAGGAAAAAATCAATCTCATAAATTATATTAATAATCGTCAATGAGATTTCATCCTCAACCTTAGTTGAAGATTCAAGTAGACATGTTCATAAAAATAAACTCCAAAAACTGAACGTAAATAAACATTAATGCAATATTTAAAAGAAACTGAAGAAAAATAAAAATTACAGTGGCTTCAAAACCATAACTGCAAAATTGGAAGTAGAACCCCACATTTTTTTTTCCTTCTCCTTCAACCGTGGCTCCTTGTTGCGGCTCAACTTTGAGTTTTTTTCTTCTCTTCATTTGCGCCCCTACTGAGCCCTCATCTCTCGTGCAGTACGTGCTCTATTGATAGAGCTTAGGGCTGAGCACCGACATTGTCAGAGTTGGAATGCCCTAATTCCGATTCCGACTCCGACTTTGTCAGAGGTAGAATTCGACCTTCGACTCCAACTCTGATACCTGTAGACTCTGATATGACTCCGACTTGGACTTTTTTCTTAGCCTATTTAAAATCTCAATTTGGCAATTTTGGGCTCTCACTGATCGAATTTTGGCTTTCAGATTTTAGTTTTTTTCAAAAAATATTTTTTCAAATTTCAATTTTATTAAAAAATAACCAAAATTGCAAATATAAATCATTCATACAAATTAAAATTACATAACCAAAATTGCAAAAATAAATCATTCATACAAATTAAAAATACATCACCAAAATTACAAAACTAAACCACTCACTATAATCACTACAAGTTAAAAAACCTAACCAAATTCATAAACTAAATCATTCTCTCACTACAAATTGGAGCTCGAAGAGAGCAATTTATCATGACCTTTTTTTCTTACAAATATTAGGGTGTGCTACATATTCCAGAGAAAATTGAAAAATGTGTGAGATTGTCGAGAAAGAAGGAATTTGGGTTGCCCAGAAACTTCTAACTTAGAATAAAATATACAAAAATATGTCCAACCTTTTTCAAGCTAGGGATGCTACCCGCGCCGTATGGTACGAGGTAGCCCCATCCCCACCCTCGACCTTGCATGGGCTGAGGGTGAAGTTTTCACCCCTGCCTCTGCCTCCGCATGCTGGGGGCGGGGCGGACTTCCAATCCACCCCGCCCTCCACTAACTTCAACAATAGACTACAATTCACTAGGCTCAAAAATTAATTATGAGTCCAAAAGTGATTATAAATACATTTTTTAACCCAAATTGTAAATTTCAATTTGTAAATATGATTATAATTTAAAAATTATTTGTTTTTAAATTTGCTAGTGTATATTTTGTGTAAGTTGTAGTGTCGTAGGGTGACCCTTTTATAGATTACCTTTACAATACAAGTCTCACACTTAAAAAAATGTGAAACTCTTGTATTGCCTTGACAATCTATAAAAAGGTCACCCTACTACACTACAACTTACATAAAATATTAAATAAAAGTTCTACTTAATACATATTACTATATTTATATGTAGTATAAATAATAAATATTTATAAATATGTATAGTATAAATATATCTAAATATATATTTATATAATAAAATATATAAGTGCGGGATGGGAGAAATGCAGGAAAAGGTTGGGCCCTCCCCGCCTCTTGCCCACCCCTATTTCAGGCTTTAAAGATTGAGGATCTCACTTTTTAGAAAAATGAGTTCGAAATGGTTGGGAAGAAGGGGTTTGGTGATAGGGATGATCTACATGGTTCTCTCTACTCCCTATTTATACAATAGTTTTTGCAACGACTTAACTATGGCAGGTTCAAACCCCTATAAATTAAAATTTTAAAATTTAAAATTCATATTGTGGCCATAGCTAGTCACCAAAAAAAGTGGGTAATTCGTCATAAATAGCTATGTGAACTATTCATGAAACCGATCCAGCGTTATCACGACCACACATTTATGGCGCTTTGCTGTTCCTTGGAAAGAGTATACTATTGCTACAATTTTTCAGTGGCGGAAAGTTGGCTGCCGCTAAAGCCCAAGTTTGTTGTAGTGAGCTAGAGTACTTGTATAAAGTTGGTCTTGTAGTGTTCGAGTCATTCATAATAAATATATAAGTCCATATATGAGTTCTTCGGGTCTTTTACTAAACGTCTTGTTAGTAGTGAATATTCCATGACTTATGTTGTGTCTACATGGATGGAGAATTTACCTGACTACTAGCACTTAATTTCAGAGAAGTTAATTAACCATCCATTAGAAAATCCTATAAATGAGAGTTTTACAACTTTACTAGTTTACTATTTCTTGGCATAGGCCTTCTGGTACAGCTTTACCCTACCGAAATCACCTTTACAGCTTTACCACTTTATCATACTCATTTGTGCTGTTGTGTTGTTATTAACTTATTAGTGATGTCTTACTTCATCATCATTAATTTTCTCTTAGGCTTATAAATATGCTTAATCAATATCGCCTCTTTGGGCACATGGCGGGTAAATATTTGGATTAGTATCTAGTCTTAGAAAACAGAAAAAAAAAAGAAGGAATATTTGGATTGTCAAATTATTTATTTTGGGGTTAGATTGAAAGATCCATCAGAACATGAAATCATCATTATTGTGAATCTTAATTGGATTTCAATTTACATTCAATTAAGATTCACTCTCATTCTTCATGAGTCTATTTTTTAAGAGTTGGATTGAGAATTTAGGAGAATTGTTGAGTTTTTCAAATATGTATTTTTTAAAAACTTGAATTGATGTTATTTTGAAGTTTAGTTTTTCTATATGAGTAATGCTCCTTATCATCATCTCATCATCCCATGATGTGATATTAAATTATTGGAGATTATTTATTATGTTTTACTTGTGGATCTATCATTTAATGCCACATCAAAGGATGTTGAGAGGATGATGATAAATAGATTTATCCTTTATATATATACACTTTATTTATGTAATGACAATTCCAAAACGGTACAACAAAATAAATTGGTACTGAAATATTTCATTCCAGTAAATTAACCAGAATAGTCACTGAAACAGAATTCAAAACTTTGGGTTTACGTACATCAATTATAAGAGTGGAAAAAGTGAACATAAAAATAAAGCATGTTAAGCGACGTAGAGGTGCAATCATAGCAAATTGATGTGAGTTGTAAGACAAGTAAAGATTTGGGCTTGTGGGCATTCCGCTTTGCTTGAGGTAATTCAAATTAATCTTATTTAATGTTGGTATCAGAGTCTATGCTGCTTGTTTTCATCCATATGAATATGATTACATGTTGGACGCGGAATGAGTTTAAAAGCATGTAATTGATGATATTCCATGATAGTTTAAGGCCACGTTTGTTTACACATATGAGATAAGATGAAAATTGAATAAAATATTGTTAATATAATTTTTTATATTATTTTTGTTTTGAAAATTAAAAAAGTTGAATTGTTTATTGTATTTTGTGTAAAAGTTTGAAAAAGTTGTAATAATGGGATGAGATGAAATGGTTTGTGAAAATAAATGAGGCCGTTTCGGATTTTTCATTAGAGGCTACGCTATGGCATGTTTAAAGTCGAACTCTTTACATGAAAAAATTTCTTATAATATTATAAACATGTCCCTTAAATTTCCTGAAATTTTGTTGCATGTAGAGCAAGAAATTCGAAACTCTAATTTTAAAGTTAA
Organism: Pterocarya stenoptera; assembly: GCA_003123785.1. Classification (NCBI taxonomy): domain Eukaryota; kingdom Viridiplantae; phylum Streptophyta; class Magnoliopsida; order Fagales; family Juglandaceae; genus Pterocarya; species Pterocarya stenoptera. The sequence continues at coordinate 70,030 of QEOT01006910.1, forward strand.
TGTTCAGATCGTGACTTTGAGTCAACTTGTAACCAATCAAATATTATTTTCTGGAAACAAATTTTATATGGTTAGAAAGCCGGGTTCATAAGCTTTAACTTGACATATAATACGCTCATTTGGACTTAATATGAGTAAGTTATGGCAGATTGAAAATGGATGGACTAAATCGAGAAAAACCAGAAAACTGGATTGAGGAAGAAGACGATGAATAATAAGTTTTTTTACTAGTTTTACTCTCGACCATGGATAGTGACCCACCCTTGCACTTTGGGTGAGTTTTTGCTCATGTTATAGACATGCATACACATTACGATGACTGAACTTTGTGTTTTGACATTCGTAAACAACGGAACGACGAAGATGATAAACACTCTCCGCCACGGTGAGTGAAGTAGAGGCAAGACACCCTCTTGTTCCAAAATGACGCCCACACTTGTGAAAGCGCGTGCAGCTGCTTCCGGTGTCTATTTCTGGTCACGTGTGACACTTGCAATCTTGTGTTGATCTATAAAGTTGATCCATATTTTTTTTTGTTGAGGCCAAGTTGAAATTTTTTTCTAAATCATTTTTAGTAAAACATTCTCTTTTTTTTTTTTTTTTTAAATGATGGTAATAAAAATTGTTTTTCAAACACTTGTCATACTATCTCAAGTCCAACTTTTTTGTGTTATATGAACATGTATAAAGATTGTTTGTGGATGCATGTAGTGAATTGTTATTGTTAATGAATGTCCATATAGAATATGTATCCCTAGATTTGATGACCTGTTAAACCCTTCTCATTAGTTGAGAATGTTGGTTCTCTATCCATTTGAACCATCATGCATACTACTATAATTGAATGTTTGAGTTAATTGATATTTTTTTTTATTAAAATGGATAGAACTGAGATTGGAAATTTGTTGTGCTCATTTATAATGTATGTATTTATTTTTCTGTGAACAGATAAGGTGTAGCTTATAAGTGTATCGGTGACGTGGCATCCTTATTTATTTATTTTTTCCTAGAAGATTTGTAGTAGGATTTTCTTTGTAAATATAATATTGAGAATGTAATTTTATTATTGAGACATGTAAAGGGATATGTTTCATGTCTATCGATATCCTTTAAGGTCATCTTAACGTGATGCACCACAATTACCAATGAGGGTGGAGCCTACGCATAAATTTGTAATGTGTTTAGCCCAATAATTATACATTTTTCATACTTGATGAATGAATAAGTTTTGAGTTTTTTTAATACCCCTCTATAAATTTTATTCAAAATTAATTAGATGTGGTATATTGACTTATATAGTGGGAGATGATTACTAGTTGTTTTTTGCTAAATCTTTTTATCTCACTATATAGGAAGAAATTCTAAAGTCATGTTAGATTTTGGAATAAAATTAAATGTGTGCTAAAGTCAAACTCCCGCAATGAATGCATAAATAATGGCCACTAAGAACGTAGTTGTTGACCTTACTAAATAAGAGAAACTGGATAGGACCAACTATGACATGTGACATAGGAAAGTCCAATATCTGTTTAATGAACAAGAGGTCCTAGAAAATCTGTCACACCTTATGATACAACCTGAGGAAGGGAATACTTCCCCATATCATCATGATATGGAAGCCTATCAGGCTTGGGCAAAGAAATATCGGTGCGTGCGCTTTCCCATGCTTAGCAGCATGCATACTGATCTTATTGGGGACTTTAAGAATTGTCCAATTGCCCAAGATATGTGGAACCAGCTGAAAAATGCTTATAGGGGAACATCGGCTGCTAGGCTGTGTGCTATCACTTTGAGATTTCAGCAGTATGTTATGGACCCTAAACATTCCATGACTAAGCATTTGAGGTTGATGTCTGCCTTGATTTGTGATCAAAAGGTTGCTGGTAATAATTTCACTGATGAACAACAAATTACTGTTGTGTACAATTTTTGCCCGAGTCAACATGAGGGCAAATGAAACTCGTTTTGACACACTGATAATATTAATACTTTTGCTGATATATCTTACCATTTGAAATTAGCGGCGGAGCACATAGATACTCATCGTAATACTCTTCTTGTTGCCCAAATTAGGAAGCACAAGGCATTCAAGTCTAAGTGCAAGCAACTTGGGAGATTTGATGGAGCAGCAAATAATCTTGGCCAAGGGATGGAAAGATAGTAAACTGCCGCAGAGGCAAGCGTGCTGGCAATGACATGTCCAAATTGAAGTGCTATAATTGTGAAAAAGTGAGACTTTGTTTGTGCAAGCACTAAGGTAAAGAAGGTATCCACTAAACACAACTCTCTCATTACTTATATTTGTTTATGTATTTTTGTTGCTCACTCAATCTCTAAATGGATTGTAGACATAAGAGCAACCAAACATATAGTTCGAGATCGAGTTGGGTTCATAGATTATAGAAGAATATCAGCTGGCAGACAGTATGTTATATTAGGTAACGAAACATGAGAGGAAGTGCTTGGAGTTGGCACCTACCAACTCAAGATGAGTCTGGGGCACATGTTACTTCTTCATGATGTGCTTTATACACCTGGTGTTCAATTTAATCTATTTTTCATTTCTTTCTATGTTGGAATTTGGTTTTACTTTTCACTTTGATAGCCCTTAACTAGACTTTTATTTAGATAGAGTTTTGTATGGACATGATTTTCTTTCGAATGGTTTCTTTATGTCGGATTTAAATAATTCTTCATTTTCTTTTATGGCTTCAAATTATGATGATGATGTTTCTATTTCATTAAAATGAAATGCTAGACTATGACACTTAGGAAAAGGTAGAATGACGAGACTAATTAGAGAAGACCTATTAGGGTCTCTTGCTAAGGTAAGCCTACCTATGTGTGAGTCTTGTTTAGCTGGTAAGGCCTATAAGAAGTCTTTTAAAAAGGCTCTTAGGGCATCTTATCCTTTAGAACTAGTCAATTTTGACATTTGTAGACTTATGAATGTGAAGACATGCCATAACGCCTCTTATTTTCTCACCTTTATAGATAACTATTCACTTTTCAGTTATGTCTATTTGATCTCACATTGCCTTGAAGCATTGGACTGATTCAAGTGCTTTGTGATTGAGGTTGAGAATAAGAAAGAAAAGAATTTAAAAATTCTATGAACTGATTGGGGTTGTGAGTACGTGTCCAAAGAGTTTGAGGGACCATGTGAGCAAAATAGATACAAAGGCAATTAACGATTCCAGATACACCACAACAAAATGGTGTTGCGGAAAGGAGGAATCATATCTTATTGAAAATTGTTCAATCAATGATAGACCTACCAATATCATTTTGGGAGATGCTCTTCTAGGTGTTGCCTACATTTTAATCCATGTGCCTTCTAAGTCTATTCCTTTAACGCTATATGAATTATGAAATGGCACAAATTGGAACATTTGCAGTTTTGGGGTTCTGTGGGTTATGTTCACACCACTTTCCATAAATATGAGAAACTTAATCCTAGAGAAAATACACATATCTTCATAAGATATTTAGAGAGCTCAAAAGGCTATGTAATGTTTAGTGAACATCCTAATGGAGGAATGAGGGAAATAGAGTCGCGTGATGTCATATTTATTGAGAATGATTTTCCAATATTGGTGAAGCAAATAAAGATCTTGAACTTTTTGAGTTGCAAGAACTTGAGGGAGTTACACCATCTTTTGGTGAGTATGACACCATCTTTTGGTGAGTATGGAGAATTATCATATCCTAAAATCTCAAAAGACTTTGTGTCTTTGGATTTGCTTCTATTTGCCTAATTCTAGCCATATTTTTCATGTTCAGTTTTACTTATATAAAAAAAAAGACTTGGATATGAAAACTACATTTCTCAATAGAGAGCTAGACAAAGAGATCTATATAGATCAACTTATTGGTTTTGAGGTGAAGGGACAAAAGCGCTGATGAGGACATCTCCCATTACGGTTATTTTTATTAATGTTTTAGTTATTTTAGTTAGGGTTTGTATTACCCTACCATTTAAGGACATATTCTATTATTAATGTTTTATTTATTTTTTTAAAGTTTTGTATTACCCTACTATTTAAGGACTTGTAAGGAACATTGGAACAGTAGGTTTTTGAATTGACAATTGATAGCGCTTGTTACAGCCGCCACCTTCCCTCTCTTTCTTTTCTGTTCTTCTGGTCTTCTTCTCTTCTTTGTTTTGCTATAATTCTGCTTCTATTTCTTGTTCTCATTTCTATCCTACATCATGTTTGGTATCAAGAGCCAATGCTATTGTTTTCTCAAACGCTAAAATAACCTTCGATCCCCAAATTTTGTTCATTAGTTTCGGTAACCCAAAGACTTTTCTCTGCTTTGTGCTCGAGCTGCAACCAGTAACGACACCAGACCCACACCACCACCATCACCAGCTCATCGACGTCCGACCACAAGCCCACGTACGAGTTTCTTCCCCTCCCTCCAACTTCCTTACCGTCATTACCCAGATCTATATTTTTCCCCTGTGATTTTTGGTCCTTGCCGAGTCGGCAGTGACCCTCAACCACAGCTCAGCTCACCTTGGAGACAGACCTCGCCGAAACTACCAAACCAGAGACAGACGGTGCCAGAAACATGAAATCTCGACTCCGATTCTTCTTCCTCTAGCAGACGTCTCTCTCTCTTGCGGTCTCTCCTCTCGCGCGACTCCCAGTGCAGAAATACCCAGAGACAACAGTTCTAAACGAGCAAAGGGAGTTTTACTATCTCTTTTTCTGGTTTTACACTAACGGTTTATTTTAAAATTGTATCAATTGTTCTATGTGGTGCTGTTACCGTAGAACCCGCATTTGCTTTACTTCCTATTTCTTGCATCCCCATTCTCATTTTCATAGTCCCAATCTTTACTTTTCATCTTTGCATTAATTGTCCTTCAAAAAAAAAAAATATCAGCATTACTATGTGACTGGATTTGTTCAATTAGCATTTGACTATCGCTTTGTTATTTTAAATATCAGCATTATTTGTTTGTCGTATTTTGGATTTACTTAATCCCAAAAAAATAATAATAATAATAATAATAATTTTGCTTAGTTGATATGTTTCATTGCTTGCACTTGTCGTTCATTGATTTCATCATTGCACTTCATTTAGCTGGTGTTGCATTACATGCAATTGCATAGTGGCCGTCTTGTCACCTCTAGTTCCAGTACCTTCACCATGGATCCGTCCCAATTTGATGCCTTCACTCAACAATTAGCTCAACTAGCTACTAACCAGCAGTAGGTACAGACTCAAGTAGCGGCTGTCTAAACTGAGATGGTTGCTACTTGTGAGGAGAACAGGGACTTAGCTGCTAGGTTGAAGAATTTTGAGAAACCCCCTCATTTTTCTGGCAACTCTGAAGCATCCCAAAATAGACACCATCGTCATCGACGAGGTGATCGACAACATGTTAGATGTGATCTTGGGGGTAGGGATTATGATCGTGAGAGAGAATGAGACCATTATCGTCAGGGTACTCAGTCTCCTACTCACCATGAAGAGCGCTTATTCAGAAACATTAAGCTAGATGCCCCTATTTTTTATGGTTGCCTAGATCCTCGAGTTTTTACTCAATGGTTTAGGGATATGGATCGTTTCTTTACCTGGTATAGAGTCCCTAAGGATCGGAGAGTTCAATTTGCTAGTCTGAAATTAACTGGCACTGCCCAACTCTTTTGGGAAAGTGTAGAGGCTCTCCTTGAGAGGCGTCTTACGCCTCTTATTGGAAGTTAGGAAGAAATGAAACGTCGTCTTAAAGAGAAGTACTTGTCCCAATCTTACAGGGGTACTTTGTTGGACCAATGGAATGCCCTTACACAGGACAATCGACCAGTGACTGAGTATGTCACTCAATTTGATGAATTTCGAATGAGATGTCATATAGTTGAGGATGAGGCCATGACTTTGAGTAGGTTTAGACAAGGCCTAAAAGATGATTTTAGGCGCGAGCTTGTCCTTCGGGGTGTCACTACTCTTAACCACGCTTACTCTTTAGTCCGAGACTATGAGTCGGTTATGAGGACTCCGTATGAAAGGCGTGGTGACAACGGCCCTCCCATCACCCCAACGCCCACTCTTTCCCCTAAGTCTCTCTTAGGGCCTCCACCATCTATTGTTTCCCCCGTATGGGAAAATAAAGGTAAAAGTCCTGAAATTCCCAAGATGACCTCCCGCTTGCAGTGCTTCAAATGTAAGGGTTTTAGCCACATTTCTTCCAATTGTCCTAGTCGAACCCTAGTCATTGAGGAACATAAGGGTGTAGTTGATGATCCGTTAGAAGATCAAGTCTATGAGCCTAAGCTTGAGGAGTTTAATGATTTAGGTAATGATGAGGATACCTTCTTAGGTTGTATCCGAACCCTTCCTGTGAATCTAGGTTCTATGCCCCTTGCTTCCAACACACCTCGGTTAAGTGTTGTACGTTGTACCCTTACCCAACCCAAAGATGCTAATGATTGGCGTCGTCATGCAATTTTTCATACTTATATCAAAATCAATAATAAGGGTTGTAAAGTCATTGTGGATAGTTGTAGCTGCATTAACGCTGTTTCTGTGACTACTGTGTCCCGTCTTGGTTTGCAGTCAGTTCCTCACCCCCAGCCGAATAGTGTCTCTTGGGTTGATACGTCTTCCATAGTTGTGAAGGAGCGTTGTCTAATGCCTATCCAGTTCCTAGAATATAAGGATCGTATGTGGTGTGATGTCATTCCCATGGATGTCGGTCATGTCATTCTTGGTAGGCCTTGGTTATTCGACTTAGACGTGACCATTCATGGTCAATCCAATTCATGTTCCTTTGTGTTTAATGGAAAGAAGATTCATCTTAACCCTTTACCCCCAAAACCTGTTGGCTCACAACAAGCAAAGAAAATTGGGGAACAAAAAGGGCTAAATATCATTAGCCCTACAGAGTGTGAGCGTACACTCGTGGGTGATTCTATTGTGTTTGTTGTGGTCATTGTGGAGGTCTCGTTGAGGTCTCCAATAGTGGCCCCTGCTTAGATGGTTGGTCAAACTGAAGTTGTCAAATGCACTCATGACAATTTATTAAGATGTCTGGTCCAGGAAATCTTCAAAATTGAGATTTGATCCTCCCTACAGCTCAAATTGCATATAACAATTATGTGAATTGGTCTTTAGGTACAAGTTCCTTTGAAGTTGTTCATGGCTATAAACCTAGGAAGCCTTTAGACCTTATTCCCTTGTCCCTACATGCTGGTGTGTCTATGTTAGCTGAGGCATTTGTACAACATATTCATGACTTGCATATTGAGATCGATAAACAACAGGAAGCCAGTAATGCATCATGTAAACTTCGAGCTGATTTGCATAAACGACATATTGAAATTAACATTGGGGATTATATTATGATCCGAATTCGACCGGAAAGGCATCCACCTGGATCTACTTCCAAATTGCAGGCTCGTAGTGCTGGTCCTTTTAAAATTTTAAGGCGCGATGGTCCAAATGCATATGTTGAGGACTTAGTTGCTCACAAAGGCCATTTCAATCCCTCCAATGATCCTGTTTTACCTCCATCTGTGGACCTTGACCCTGAACCTTTTGTCACTATTCCAATACCATCTATCACAACACATAAAGATAAAATTGATGTTATTCTAGATAAACAGATTGTGTTGACTAGTGATGGAAAGGTTCAATATTTCCTTGTTTGTTGGGTAGATCGACCCGATTCCGACTATACATGGATTTCCAGATAGACACTCCAGCAGCTTGATCCAGATTGATTGTAGTCTTGTAAACTTGACAGAGTCAAGCTTTTTCCACCCCGGGAGAGTTGATGAGGACATCTCCCATTATGGTTATTTTTATTAATGTTTTATTTATTTTAGTTAGGGTTTGTATTACCCTACCATTTAAGGACATCTTCTATTATTAATGTTTTATTTATTTTCTTTAAGTTTTGTATTATCCTACTATTTAAGGACTTGTAAGGAAATTAGAACAGTAGGTTTTTGAATTGAAAATTGATAGTGCTTGTTACAGCCGCCACCTTCCCTCTCTTTCTTTTCTTCTTCTTCCTTTCTTCTCTTCTGGTCTTCTTCTCTTCTCTGTTTTGCTATATTTATGCTTCTATTTCTTGTTCTCATTTCTATCCTACATCAAGCGCAAACTATGGTAGCTGAAAGGTTCCATTTATGTTCTTAAACAATTGTCTAGACAATGGTACTTCAGATTTTATGAGACCATTAGTTCAATTGGCTTTGGGATGGTAGAAGAAACCCATTGTGTGTATGTCAAGCACATAAGAAAAAATTTTCTGATTCCGTCTTTGTATGTGGATGACATATATTTTGCTAGAAATGATATGGAGATAATTGTTGCCATAAAAGTGTGGTTGTCATCTACTTTTTAGATAGACATGGGTGAAGCAAATTATGTGCTTGGAGTTACAATTTCAAGGAATTGATCTAGGAAGTTTCTGGGTTTGTCTAAAGAGATTTACATTAAAAAGACTCTAGAATGATTCCATATGCACAACTTTAGACCCATAGACACTCTAATCGAAAAGGGTTATACATTGAGTCTAGAATAGTGCCCTAAGAATAATGAGGAAAATAAAGAGATGACAACAGTTCCTTATGCAAATGCAATTGGAAATTTGATGTATGTTATGTTGTGTACACGAACTGTCATTTGCTTTGTAGTTGGATGAGTTAGTAGTTATCAAAGTAACCCATGACCTGTTCGTTGGCAAGTGTTCATTATCATCGAAAACACGGTTGTGGCAAGTGGGATTGTGAGGATAAGGGCAATCTATCTTTTTGAATGGACTTCGGTCATAAAACCAGTCTCCAACTGCCTTTGCAATTGTCTGCAGAACATTTTTGTTTCATATAATAATGGAATTAGTTTCTGCAGAGGGAAACTGGAGAAGCATGCAGTGAAACAGATAAAGTGAAATTAAGCATGTTGAAATAATGAACAACAAAAATGATAAACAAATGGAGAAGATAGAGATGTATCTTACTGTTCTAGCCAGCAATGGAGAATCATCCCTTAACCATGTCTCTTGCATTTCGGTTTGGCAGTGGGCATAGCAAGAGTCTATGAATAATCCTCTAGATGAAGAGGTGCCCAGTCCATTCACCGCGCTTAAAAATTGCATCCTGAAATCTGAAAATAAACATCTAGATAATTAGTAAAATCTCCCGAAGCAGGTTGTTATTATCAATGATGATGTACTTTTATCATATAGAAATTCCATTCTAGGTTGTTTCCTAGAAGTATTTGTGCAAATGGCAGACAGGGTTACAATTTATTTCTTTGCAGGTGATTTGACCCATTTCCCAGATGATGTCTAATTCCTTACCCTTAGCCCCAAATGAAAATACAAAAAAACAAATATTGAATTTCTTACATTAAGTGTTTAGAGAATGTCTCATGATATCCATTTTCGATAAATACAGAGCATTCCATGATCCTAAAAACTATAAAATGTTATTAGGATGATATGGTATTCTTGAAGGATTCTTTGCTTGCCTCCTTGAATAATTGTTTTATGGAATTTAGGAGATTCTGGTATTCACCTTGCATGGTAGTTAATTGAGTGGGTGAGCAGTTCTTTATATCAAGTTTGCAGCTATGCCAGGTGCCATGGGGGTCAGCAACACCTGGTGCCAAAATGTTTTTTATCTGACAGAGAACAATGAGTTCAGGCATTCAAGATATGAAAGGTAGAAGGGTACCACTAAATTTATATAAATAGATACAAAAAAAAAAAAAAATTATAAATATATGTTACATTTTATCATCAGTATTTAGGTCACAGATATTTGCTAAAACACAGTCACAAAAGCCAATTAAAGGTGGACAAAACCATCTTCAAATCTCATTTGATTCTGGTGTCAAGATGTTAGAAAAAGAAACCCCTCCGATTTCAAGCAAATATACCTGGTGATATTGAACTACCTGACATAACAGAGCTCAAAGTCGAGATCATGATACAAAGTTCACCACCACTATAGGTCTAAACCAGACCAAATTTGATAAATGCGCAAGAAAAGATATAAACATTTTTAGGGAGAAAGTAAATTACTATTTTCTCCCTAATAACCATAGGTCTAAACCGACACCTTAGGTCAGGTGGAAAAGGAGTGGGTGAATTAACACTTGGCCTCGGGCTCCAATTTTATCAAGCAAAAATGGCATAAAATAAATAATGGAATAATAGTAGAAACTGAATTATTTATAGCTTCAAATATCATCTATAAAATCTTTCCTCCTATTTGAAGCTGTTTTCATCAAAGTTAAAGTACTTCAGCATTGCTGCTTTAGTTCCTATACTCTGAAATGAAGGACAGCCACACAATGTTAACCCCCATTTAATTTAATTATTTGGGGTCAAGAAATGGACTGGTAATTCTAGTCTTAAACCTAGTTAACATGGCAGGTTTTCTAATTTCAGTTTATACATTAATTTCTTAACTAAGGTAATGGAACCTATCATATATACAAATTTCAAGGTAAAGTCACAAAAATTTCAAGGAAGAGACTAGAACCAGAGGAAGAATGGTGAACTCGATGTATGAAATTTGAAAGAATTGCAATAAACAGTCATTCATCGCAAAATAGAATGAGCTCACCTGCCATGAATCATAGGCTGCATTTACAAGAAATAATGGTGTTTTGATTTGCTGTACCATGTTTTGGGGAAAGAAACACTGCAATAGAGTTTAGAATTAGTGGTAACAGTGAAGAGGAAATGGTGAGGTGCAAGGTAATACCACAATAGGTGCACTTACCAACCCAGGTCTCATCTTTGAAGTGCATGAAGAAGGTAAATTCTTCGCTGAACCCTACACCAAAAACAAACACACTCATTTTAAGAATCAGGTTTTGCTTTCTGAATGAATGCAAGCTTTAAAAAATGGAGGAGCCCTCCTTTCCTTGAAAGAGAAAATAGTTATGTTTATTTTCCTGCTTGACATTGTGTGTGAGTGAGAGAGAGAGAGAGAGAGAGAGATTTCAATAACAGAGCCACTGCAAAAAGATCGCAAAAGTTAAACTGCCTGTAGTAGCATAAGGAGCTAAACCCATAAAATTGCAAAACACAAGTTAATCATCTGAGAGAGAACATGAATACATGTGTCGCAACCACTTCACTATAAAATGCTTCAATGTGTCGTGCTCCAGAAACATCCTTCCTGTTACACAATGTTTTGGTGTCAAATCATGTAAATGCACAACTTAAGCCAACTCTGTACTGGATGATGATGAAAGTCAAGATGGAAGATGAAGAATATGAGCTTACGTGTTGATAAAGTAACCAGCATCCGACAGGCATTTTACTTTACCACCTCTAGGTACAAGAGCTCTGAAGTTATCACAATGCAAAATAGCAGTCAATCCACCAGCCGAACAACCGGAGAGAATAGCCTGTCGTTACAAGTCCTAATGAGTTATAGGAATGATGATTTGAGGAGGGTTATAAATTATAATCAACAAATGATTATAAAGATACATTTTCAGCACTTCTCATTCCTTTTGATAACAGATCCTTAATGACAGCAAGCCAAACCCTTGCTCCTCTGAAGTGAAGGTTAGTTGCCTGATCAAATTATTAGCCAGTTAAAAACCCACCAAATACAAAAAACATAGGATATAGTGGAATTAGGATTTCCCCCAAAATTAAAACTTTCAAAGTTTCGAATAACTTATACTGGATCGACTGCTTCCACATCACCAGTAAATGATGCCCCATCACAGTACCTAACCTTGATTCTGTTCCAGTTGTAAAAGTCTGGATATTAAAACAGTTTTTTTAATCTCATTAGAAAGCAAAGCTAAGGAGAATGGAGGATAATACAAGTTGAAGCGATATTTAAATAAGTGAACTATTAAATCATACCAGGATTAAACTTTTGATATTTACTCAGCAAGCCAGAGAAAGCAACTTCCTTGACCATTTCCTTAGATGAACCTAGACGAGTGCTCTTACGAGAAAGGCAAGTGGTGACATTGTTGCACCATCCACCTCCCTGTGAATCAGAGCAAAGACAGGATGGTCAAAAAAATAAATATATAAATAATAGAAATGTATTAGATAACATAAGAATTCAACAAAACAAGACAGTTAAAGCCCTTGCGAACTACATTTGGAAGAAATTGTAACATTCGAATATCATATTATGTAAACAAGCATACAATATTCAGCTTTCTCTAGCCCATGAAGAATTGGAATTATTGTGCCAATTTGGCATCAGAAAAGTTGTTTCAGCAGAAGCATTTTCCCCTTTTCTTCTTTCTATTGGCAATCTGTTCTAGCAGTATGCCTCTGTTTCCTTGGTTTTAAAAAAATCAAATAAATACGGTATCACAAACGGACAAACCTCAAAGTGAACCAACCAATTGTTCATTCCTGCACCAAATCCCTTATCCCAGTGGTAAGCTGGCGGACTTCCATCCAAACAAACTGCAGAACAGGTCAAATTCAAAAACACAATGAAACAAAGATTTGAATGAGTTCAATTTTTTTATGGGGAAGGACTGAATTCTTAAAGGAACAGAAGAAAGGCTCAATTCTAATCAGTTTATTTTGAAATAAGTTTCTTACCTGCTCCTTTTGCTACAGCATTCTGGACATAAGTAATTCCTACATTAAAGCCTTCTGTTTTGAGCAGTAGCAAGGCACATAATAGAAGGTTTAAACATTGGGCAAATATTGCAAACGCCATTCTGCACAGAAAATATTGACAAAAGTCGAGATAAAAGAAGGAAAAAAAAAAAAAAAAAACAGATCACTCCAGTCATCTGTAGAAAATAAATTGACCAGCAAGAAGCTTAATGCATTTATCACATAATTCGTTCCTAAATATAAATAGAATAATCATAAGTAGTTCAGATGAGATGTTTTGTTGAAAGTTGAATAAAATATTATTATAATATAATTTTTGTTTTGGGATTTAAAAAAATTGAATTGTTTATTATATTTTGTGTGGGAGTTTAAAAAAATTTGAATGATTATATGAGATGAGATAGTTTGGTTTTGTGTAATGAAACCAGCACTAAGCATCTACAAAAATTTCTCAACCCTCTATTTCGTTTGATAGTGATATCCTAGAATTTACAAGAGAATAACCATAAATAAATAATCCTCTTCCCTCTTCAAAAACGAAATAAAAAATTACTGTAATATACTGAGTTACCTGACAAAACCAAAATCCAATTGCTTCAAACATAACAAAAGAACCACAACCTCAACCAACTAAATATAACCTTTTTAGATTGTAAAGCTTATTGAATTTAAATTCAATTTATCCTTTCTAGATGCTAGATACATCATGGTGTGGTAACATAATATTACCCCGTAGAGCTTGATACTTGATTTGAAGAACAGAAACTCTGCAAGATCAATAAGAAGAGAGTTTTTTTCACCCTTTCCCCGTTTATAACAGTAGAATATCCAAAAATGTGAAAAAAAATGTAGAAAAGAAAGATCAATCAGATATATAAATATATGTGCAAAAAAGAAACGAAAAAACAATTAAAAGGTATAGCAGAAGAATTTCATTGTTATCACTGATGTAATCATATATTAGATTGACACGACACATGCCATTCTAACCAAAGATAGAGTTGCTCATCCTTCGTCCAAATCTCTCATACATGAAAGAAAAATTAGTGATATATTAGAGTTGATTATCAAAATATTTTCTATTACTTCGCCTAGTTAAATCCACTTAATGAATTTCTTTTTCTTTCCCTTTGATGAATAACTTACGATCAGAAAATGAACCAAATCTATGAACAAAAGCAGTACGTATATATAACCCAACTGTCAAAAAAAGCAGTAAATATTCGAATCATAACCTGTACCTGAACTAGAAAAATAGGAGGGAACCTGAACCAGTTAGTTTTGAGAGCTGCCAACTGAAAGCAAAAACCATGTCAAATACTGGGAGAGAGGAGAAAGCAATGAAAGGGAAAAGAACTGGCGGTAGCTTTCGTATTTACGAGGAGCAACGAATGCTTTTCACAGAAATGCTTTATATAGAGAAAAACACACATCCGAAGCAAGTGCTTAGACGCCCCACGGTTCGAGCAGTGGAAGCAGAGAACCAATAGCCGATGCTCATTCTCACTAACCACCCAATAGGATTAGTTTATTCGCGTGTGCGTGGGTCCGGCTTGTGGGTCAACCCGACTCGAATGTCCCGTAACAAATCTTTGAGACTTGTTTGGATGTTAGAAGGAGTTCAGGTCAGTTTAATTTAGACTTCATCTGCCATCCAAATACACTCTGAACTGAGTTTACATCTATAAAAACATTCAACTCATTTCGCACTGTAGATAGACGTCACCCATCCCTGACATTGCAGGGATTCCTGACTTTGTCTACCCATGCTTTTAATTTTTTTTCCTTTCCGATATAACTCACTAACTCCTCCCCCCCTCTCTCTCTCCCTCTCTCTTTCACGTCATTCTTCTTCCCCCAACCCGTCTTTATGTAAATCCCAAAATTCTCGTTCCATTATAAACTCCAAAATTCTCGTTCCATTAAAAACCCTCTCGAATACTAACAAAGTCATCTTCACCGCACGTCGTTGTTCGATTTTCCCAATTGCAATCGCCAGCTTGAAAACTAGAGACAATCGAACCCCACAGTTGTCCCCCACAGTCAACGGGTTGGATGTTAGAAGTGTTCTGTTTCAACGAAAAAAGTTCCCACCGTGAACCCCTCCAACGTCTGCAGCCCTTGTGCTCCAACATTTACTAAAGTTTTTGGGCTTGTCCTTCCCATCTGAACCGCTGTAGCCCTTTAGCTTACATCTTTTCAGCGTGCTAAAAAAACAGCAAGCATCTGAGTCGCTTCTCCTTTAATCAAACTGATCTTTGCGTCTGCACTCAACTATCTTTCCAATCTCTCAACCTATGTGAGAATCTCCTCTGTGCCCCTATTTCTTTTTTTGCGTTATTGGGTTTCTTATATAATTCCCATGCCGAAATCAACTCAAACCACCACCACTTTACTACGGAAGCAAAGCTCCTCCACGGTCAAACTTCACAACCGAAGGTTTACCATCAAGAGATCAGCAATCACGGCTCCGAGGATACGCTCTTACTGGGTAAGCAACGATCTCAACATTTTTTTTCTCATTTCACCATACATGCATTTCATAAGAATTTACTCAAATATGTGGAGTGAAATTTTAATTAACTTATGCAAGATTGGTATGGACAATCTATGAACAATTACAACACGTACGTACTATTCTAACTGTTAATATTGAACAACTTTGACTGCCCACTGAAAACATAATGTTTAATTACATGTTCCTTGTGCAAATTTGTTAACTATATTGAACAAATTTGTGCCTTTCTATAATTAGGGCCATGAAATTGTAATGGACCCTAGTTTTGCACCCATTGGCTTTCTAAGGACCGAATCATCGAGAGGAAGTACATCCAAACGCAATGAATAGATAGATGCATCATGCATGAATTATGACATAGTCTGAATAGACAGATACATACATATGGCCATTACAGTTTTAGAATCTAGGGCTAATTTTGTATTTGGAACATATGGTCATTTCGCAATGAATAGATAGATACATTCTAGCCATTTCAGTTTTGGATTCGTGGGCTAATTTATTTATATTTTGTGCTATTTTTCCTTTCCTCCTTCATTGATTGGCAAAAGATGCACACAATAACAGAATGTTTTGTCAGATTAGAGTTTCAAATTTAGGTTCACATTCATCTTAACTTGGAGAACAACAATCTGGTGGTTAAGATCTGACTAAAAAATTATCATGTTTTGACATGATTATAGCAAGTAATGACAACTATAATAATGATGTTGTTTGCTCTTCCATGAGTATTGTTAACATCATTTGACCTATACTAACCATCTAATTAGTAGATAGTTAAATAGACCATCCAAAAGCTAACAAAATGGTTGAACAATAAGTAATGAGTTTATTTTCTGGGAAAGTAGAAAAGGATGATAGATTTTTCAATAAGTTAGTACTATCCTTTTAACATTTCTGAAATGGGACACAAAATATTTTCACCACACCACCAGTTGTAGAAGCAGCATCGTCTTCTGCTATTCTAATCAACTTATTGTTTACCACTTTTTAGCCACTTGAATAGTCAATACTATTGGAGTCCTCCTCAGCAGCTGAGCATCAATGTTTACAAGACAGAGCAAACTTATTCAATAGATTCTATAGATGATTCGAAATATGCTTTTTTTTTCAATGTTTATTCAAAATGGACTTAAAAACCTATGACTGCAGATTATTCTATTGGCCATTAATGGACCTACATGATAAACAATATACTAGTCTGGATTTTGTTTCTGTTTTGTCCTCTCTCTTTTTTTATCTTTTTGTATTTGATGTAAGTGATTGGGAAATAGGGGCAAACTCGTATGTAAAAAATATAGCTAACAATACTGTTTTGACAATTTACATGGTTTCTACAATATTGTAAAAATAATATAGCAATTTACATGGTTTCTATAGTACTATTTACATAATTCTTTCTTGGTAATTGTTATCTAATTCTTTTTTGGTAATTGATTATAATTGCTATGTATAACTTGCAACCATACTTTCTACGCTCATCCGGCAGCTCCTCGTACAAGGTATTAAATTAATCAGTACAAATACATTATAAATTTATCTTACTCGCATGTAAGCCTTAATTCCTTCTATGATATATTACATGCATTTAATTAGTGAACTTAAATGTTTGTGTTGAATGCATGTACCATGTCTATGATGCATAGCAATACGTAATAATATGAATTTAAGTGCATTGTCTATTTTTTATATTATCATTATTGCCCATTAGCAGCATACCATGGATGGCGTAGAGGTTCTACGTGATCGTGACCTGTGGGTTGAAGGAGATGCTGGTTGACATATTGTACTCAGAAACATTGGAGGGTAAATTGGTGGGGTCCAAAATTACAAACTGTGACACAATTAGACTTGTGCGCCTTAATAAACTTGGTATTAAGCCAGTTGATTCATCACAAATGAAGGAAAAAATTACTCGTCTTAAGAAGACACAACGCTAGTTTACAGATTTAATGGGCCAAACTGGCATGGGTTGGAACCCCATCACAAAAATTGTTATTGGTACAGATGAACATTGGGCAAATGTGATTCGGGTAACATTCCTCTTCTTTTGGTCTAATTGCTGTATTTTTAATTTAATGCATTATCTAATCAATTTATGGCCAATTATATGATTAAATGCTTTTTACTTTTATAGTCAACTTGTTTAATTATTTTACCATTTCTTAAATTCGATCCCAGTGAAAAAAGTTCAAGACTAACGGTTGTGCCAACTACGACGTCCTCTGCAAGATTTTTGGTCAGGCGGTTGCAACAGGGGTGCTGCATTATGCCTCAACGCAAGAATCCCCCTCTAGAGAGGAGGAGCATCAACTAAAGGATGAATTGAGGGCCCGAGATCCCGTGTTGGGCACTGGCACTGGATTAGACTCGACCATTAATCTGGATGACAGAGATGACTCCCTCGAAACAAGAAGGGGTGCCGCAGCTAAGGAATCCTCGTAGGCGATGTAGGGACGTAACCGGGCCATTAATCTCACCAGAGCTTAGTGCTGCTTTGCAAACAATTGCCGCTAGTTCTAAAGCACAGGCAGAGTAAGATTCAAAGATGTTTGAAATATGCAGTTCAAAGCGTAGTAGAGGCGAGAGTTCGAATAATGGGTCTGATGCAGGCTATAACAGTGTTGCACAGTGTATGAAGTTTTTGCAGGACATCACTCCTCCCCTACCTATGAACGTTCATCTTCGTGCAGCAAAAGCTTTTATGGATCTAATATCCTAACTATCTTCCAGAACATGACTCCAGCACTGAGATTAAAGTGGGTCTGCCACTTTATTTTATCTAGGACTTTATTAGTTGTATCGATTTCTAACAATCTTTTTTCGTGTGGGCTAATTTAAGTTCAAACATTGGCTTGGTTTTAATAACATTACTTGCTAAGTTCATAAAAATATGAATTCCTTTTATTCCTAGTATTACAAATACATATACTGAGTCAAATTTTATGTTTGAATTGACATTATTTTTAAAAGCGTAGCATGGACAATAATAGCTAGTGGAATGATGAGGTAAACACCAAGGAGAACGAGGTGAGTGAGGAGGGCTCTAGTAGTAACGCGTCAAATACACTTGACGAAAATACATGGGTGGAATGAGATGCATGGAAAAGCCGTAACGATGGTATGCACGAAAAGGTCAGCCTTCTTAATATGATGATGGAGAAGCAGCAATCCCATGCCCAACCTCCTATGCCCAGGCTACAATATGACATTGGCTTGCGTGGAAAAGAGTACATCATCGCAGTCTTAAATGGACATCCTGACAACTGTTATGAGATGTTTCGAATGGAGGTATATGCATTTAGGGCCTTATGCAATCAATTACGTAGAGATGTGTTCTTGCGTGATTTGTCATGAGAGGTCATGGTTGAGGAAGCCTTATGAATGTTTTGCTACACCATTGGACATGGTGTGGTTCAACGAAATGTAGCTAATCTATTTCAACATTCGATTGAAACCGCAAATTGACATCTATACGCAGTAATGCTTGCATTATGTCGCCTATCGCGCCATGTGATTAGATAAAGTCAGACGACGAGGGTGATGCCTTATATTGAAGGAAATCCCATATATTATTCATGATTCTAGGTAAATTTTTCTTATATTATCTACTTTTGTAGATTAAATGCAGTCTACAAATGCCGTAATGTTTGCAATATACGATTTTGAAATTTATACAAATATAAAACAAAATCTGCAGAAATGTCATGGTGCAATGGATAGGGTCATGATTGACGCAGCTGTGCTGGTTTCCGTAACTAACGCAGATATAAATCGGTATCACCGGGTTGCCAAGAATGTCTTGTGTGTCTGTGATTTTAATATAAAATTCACATTCGTATACACTGGATGAGAGGGTACAGCTCATGATGTTCGTGTTTTAATCGATGCGTTAAGGCATCTAGAAAACAAATTTTCATAGCCTGAAGACAGTAATTTTTATACATTATTTAATTTATAAATTCACAGTTGCGATAATTTGGATTCTTCCATGTTTATAAATGATTAATGTTGTACTAAAATTTTAGGTTATTATTATTTAGTAGATTTGGCATTTTCTTGTGCCGAAGGATTTATGCCGCCATATCCAAGGGTGATGTACCATAAATCTGAACATTATGGCAATCGTACCTTCCAAGAATATGAAGATTTGTTTAATTATCGACATTTATCCATTCAGAATGTCATTGAACGAACTTTTGGTGTGTTGAAGAAGCGTTTTCGAATTTGAAATTTAATGCCCCCATACCTTCCAACTCGACAACGATATCTTATTATTGTATGTTATACGATCCATAACTTCATCCGCACGGTTACACCTAATGGTGAGATATTGGGAGATTATAATGATCCCAATAATTATCCAAGTATTAATGATGATCATAGCACCAGTCAACAATCTCATATTCCTGACATGTCGACTGCATCGGCACAGGCGATGGCCGTTACTAGGAATGTTATTGCACTACTTATATGGGCGCATCGTACTGGGCAACAAAGAAACACCTAATTTTTAACATGGTATAGTAATTTTTTTGTTAATATCGTGATCAAACAATAGATTGCAAATTTTATTAATAATTATTTTATTCAGTTTTTATAAATTTGGAGTAAGAAAAAAATTGCATAAAAAAGTAGTGGGAATTTATTTTTTTACAACCGAATTGAACAGCTCAACTCGACTTTTTTATGTTATTTTCTTACAACCGAATTGATGTGGGTAATATTATTAGTAAAATAAATAATAAATTCACAACTGGTTGTTGTGTGAATAGTGCCGACTTTAGAAAAAAAAAATCAACTCAAATGAGAAAGGAAGCTTGTTTTGTCAGAAATTTTGTCCATAAATATGATTACTTGGCGCAAGCTTCTAAGAATGGGTACTGTGAATAGCACCGGTTTTAGCAAGTGCAAGTTTGCAAGTTTGGAATTATCATTTGCTACGCGGGAGACGTCACTGACACGTGAACAATATCTTCATTGTGGGATTTAATTATTTCACAACTTATTATAATTATATTTAAACTCATCTTAATATCTAAATACACATAAATTTTAAGTGAATCTCATAAAATCCATTCAACCATTTCAATTCACTACTATTCATAAAGAATTTAACTTATCTCATCTCAACATCCAAACGCAGCCTTACTATTTGCATGTTATTACGTAACATAATAAATGAGTGGATGATGTCGGAAGTAGACAACTTCTGTTCTGAGCTAGCTCAGGAAGTCAGGATGAGGACGCCCATACTTACCTTATGTAATGTTATTCGTCATCTCAATTTTTATTATTCTCTCATCATTTTATGATATGGTATTTGATGATTAAAGATTACTAATTATATTTTACTTGTAAATCTATTATCTAATGTCACACCATAAAGTGATAACAGGATAATGAAAAAAGAGATAATGAATATATTTTTTCTTATCATAAACTTGGATCAAGCTAGTTTGGATAGTAAAGCCTCCTAATTGATCTCAACTCATTTAATCTATCTCAATATCTAAATATCACAAATATTAATTTTTTTTAATTTTTAATTTTTTCATCTAATTATGACAAATTTTTTAAATTTTAAAATAAAATACAAAAAATAACTCAACCTTTTAAAATACTAAAGTAAAAATAATATTAAAAACATATATTTTAATTTTATAATATTTTTATTTAAATTTTTTATCTCATTTCTTAAAATTTTATAAAATATATTAATTCAAACCGTTTTATCATTATTTACGAATTATTTCACTATTATTTATAATTTTGTGATTTAAACATGGAATAAATTGGATACAAGCTAAAGCTCGACTACGTGGAAAAAGATGAATCGTGAGGAGTGGGACTGGTGATTGTCGTCACCAACACATCTTGACGATGTGATTGACGGCGATAAGTTGGAGTGGGACCGGTTAAAAAGACGCTCATAAATCTCTTGTTAGGTCCGGTTCCACTATCATTCTGTCATCCAATTAATATTTGATTTACTACAATATGATTGGTCCATACTGTTTTCTGTTCACACTCTTTTCTAGAAAAAAAATTATAATTCTCAATCTTACTTTTGAATATATGTTAAGTCACGCTCTCTATTACGATGAAATTAAGATATATTTAATAATTAGTTTAAATTTGAAGAAAAATACATAATTGGTATGATTTATATTAAAAAACTTTGGATAACAACCCCTGCTTTACCTTAATAATTAAGATTTGATCCTCGGGTAACTTTTTGCGTACATCTTTTAAGAAAAGAAAATGATACTTAATCCTATATTTTTGTCTTTCAAAATTATCGTTCGAATATTTTAATTTTTTTGAAGTGAATTAAAATAAGTTATAAATAATAGTAAATGATTTGAATTAAAATATTTTATAAAATTTTAGAAAATAAGAGATAAAAATTTAAATAAAAATATTATAAAGTTAAAATATTGTTAAAATATAAGTATTTCTTTTAATTTTAAAAAAATTATTTTTTATATTTTGTTTGGAACTTTGAAAAAATTGTAATGATTAGATAAAAAATTTAAGATTTGAAATTGAAAAATATTTGTGCTTAAGTGATGTTTAGATGTTGAGTTGAGATAAAATGAAATAAGATAAAACCATCTCAACATCCAAACAAGACCCAAATAAAACTATTAAAAGAGAACCGATCGAGAAATGTGAGTCAAAACTAACAAGAACACATAACATTTGTAATTCTTTGTACCAAATTGTTTTGTTTTTGCTCATATTGTATGTCATCAACCTTTGTTTTAAAAAATAGTTGCTACTTATTGAGCATGTATTAGCTCACCACTTTAATTTATACATTTTTTAGAATTGTAGAAAATTCCTTTCTTTGAAGTGATAACTTTTGAGCTAAAGATTTTAGAGTGAACTCGGGTTAGTCACTTGAGTTGGAAGTTTTGGAACTTGATGGCCTTGTTACTTGAAGATGGTTTTGGTTGTACAGAGAATTTTCTTATGGTCATATTTTAGTTATTCTATAGTTTTGTTGGAGTATTTATGTTGTAATTATTTAGAATTTAATGGCTCTAATTGAACTTGTGAATGAGTTTTTAAGGATTATTATATTATATTTGTGAATCATTTAGAGGTTATATGTTTCATATATACTTATAAAAAAGAAGTAAGTTTTGAAAATATAGGTGAAACATTGTCTGTTGATGCTTTTGGGCAATTTTTTTTTTTTTTTAAGCATTTATGCTTTTGGGCTTGAGACACACAATAATTACTACTATAAAAACTTTCTACATCAATTAGGTTAGATTTTTTTAATATTTTTTGTTTTTATTATTAAATTGTATCACATATATAATATTACTGTATTTATCTACCAACTCATAATTAATAAAATTTATTATATATAATTAATTATATATCCTACAAATATATATATTTATATATTATGAACTGGAGAAAAAAGGGTTGAAAGAAAAGGTTTCTTTATGTAGAGGTTACAGTTCATTATTCTAAATATTTTATTATTATTTCTCTCTCATTTCATCATCTTTCATTTTTATCTTATTTTTATTTTAACCATTTTATCACTTTTGGACATGCCCACTCTCTTATCTCTCATCTATTTTCTAGCACTATAAACCCTTCGACTTTTATGCATACATAAATTTTGATATTGTTAATAATAAAAGTAAGTATTTTTTTAATCTTTTTTTAAGTAATTTAAAATATTACATTATACATAAAGAAATATTGCAAGTATCAAAATATATGATGTATAGAGAAATATTTGAAAGAATAATGATAGGGTTACTACTCTATTATTACCTATCTACTACTCTTTTTGTATTTAATTTTTTTAATTTTTAATTTTACTTAATGATTAAGGAAGTGAATATTAGTAAAGTTATATATTTTTTAAAATTTTTTTTTGTGATTAAGGATGTTAAAAAAATATTTTAAAAAAAATGATAAAAAAAAACTTGAAATACACTTGAATAGTAGATAGATAGTAATAGAATAGTAATCCTATCACTATCCTATTTAAAATATATGATGTGGAAAGAATATAATATTTGTAATCAATAAAAAAGATTAAAAATTATAATATTTAAATAATATAAAAAATAAATAAATAAGTTGATGTATAAATAAAAATTAATATATATAATAAATGTATTTTAAAAAATAGAATAAAGAAGCAATCGGAGTGCTCGCCAGCTGGTTGTCTGCCCATCACATGGCTTTGTGGCTGCCCGTTTCTCTGTCCATTATTAAATAAAAATATTTAAATACATAAACGGTTAAAATAAAAAATAAACTAGACGTAGCAGCTTTTTCCATAATTGTATTCTCAAACAATGTTCAACTCCTGACACATAGAGTGTAGTTGTCTCAACTAGGACTTTTCTCTCTTTTGGCCTCCGATATATCCTCCAGAGCTCTCTCTAGAAAAAATTCTCTTTTCTTCTCTCTAAACTTTCTCAAGTTTCAGATCAATAGCAAGGTGGTGAGAGCTTCGGCTCTCTCTCCCTCTTCCTTTCTCCTTCTCCATCCTTCTCTCAAATCTATTTATTTTTTGTGGCATTTCTTTTTTTGGTTTTGTTTTGTATTTTTAGGTCAAATAAGAGAGGATTGCCATTAAAATTTTTTCAGCCTTCGCCAGTCAAAACGCGCCCCGCCGGAATGATGCCCAGCCGCTGATCTTTCAAACTATCAAAAATGGCGTTCATCGGAGTGGAACGTAGCCCGCACGTGCGTGACAAAGTTTATGGGTCTCGTCAGCACGTGACCTTCACATGCCACCGTGGAGCTATCTACCGACGCCACACTCGACTTGTCTGGGCTCCCTAACTCCAGGGCTTTCAAGATTGACCGTCAGTTTTCCTCCCCGAGTAACCAGTGCCGTACACACGCCAATGCCGAACCTTTGAGCACTATTCATCCAATTTTTTTTTCTTTGTTGTTTATTTTTCTATTCTGTAATTTTCAGTTTTTGTAGTTGTATTATGTTTCTGTTTTGTTGTTAATTTTGTTGACTCAAGTGTGGTGTTGAGCCTTTGGATCGGATGTAATCCGGGACAAGAGCGGTTCGAGAGTGTTGGGCGATGCTACCCTGGTGGTCGTACGGCCGGGCGTTGTAGTCCGTGCGCGAGCTGGGTGCTCATCCAGTTCGGATTCGAGATGCCGATGCCTTCGGTGGGCGTGACGTCTGGGGTCGTACCAGTGGTTGGGGTCCTATAGTTGTTTTCGTATTTAGGTATAATTTTTGTTTTTAGTTAGTAATAAAATAGAAATAGGCTATTGGATTTGATGTCCATAGCAGTGTCCTGTACTCATCCTCCCAGAGAGGATTAAGGAGCTTTTTAGTTCTGTTTCTACAGAACGCTTTCTCTGTTTAGGAGAGAATTTGTTTAGAAGTTAAGACAATGTCTGCCACAAAGTCATTTGTGTGTAGGGAAGCCCCAGAGCTGATGCGTAGTTGACTTATAGTCTGGTTTTTCCATATATTGATAAATTACATTTGTAACTTCGGTTCATTAATGAAATAAGTCTATTTCCATTAAAAAAAAAAAAAAACTACTGACATATAGAATTTGAAACAATGTTAGTCATAAAAAAAATAACAATACTCTGACATCCATTTATCAAGTCTAGCTACTAAAATACCTAATTCTATCGGTGATAAAAGAAAAGGAAAAAAAACAAAAGTCATGCTCTGTCTGAAGTAAATTTTGTTCACAATTTTTTTTTTTATAATTTCTTATATAATTAAACTTTAAAATGAAGATATTTATATAAACAATGTTATGTTTATATGTTTCTATATAAAATACCCTAAGATGAGTTAACATAGAAGAATTAATCTACTTATCAGCTACAATTCACTTGTAACACCCTACTTAATTAACCATTTGATCAACCCTAAAGCATTCTAGATGAGGTTTTTAATTTTGAGTTATTACTTACATTAGGGTTGATGGTGAGGTTAGCCTTAATCTTGACACTTAGTACCGTTAAGTTAATGATTAGAAAAGCAAGCTTATTAGTGAATTTAGTGTGGTTTTTAGGACCCTAGAGCATCCATGGGCCTAGCCCAATATCTCTTAAGCCCATAAGGCCCAAAGCTATGTTTGAGTTTATTTCACTATTCAACTTGAAAGCCTAATACACCATACCATTGGCATCCTTAAGCCTATATCATATCCTAAGTACTCAAATTAAGTTTTGAAAATTGGCTACCATTAACCATCATACTTGAGGTTAGTAAACTTTAAGCCATGTTTTGAAACTTAATTTCGTTTAATCTTTTCTTAACCTTCTAATTCGAATTTTTCATGATTGATTATTTCATTTCATCATAATTAGACCTTAATAGTAGCCTAGATAAACCTCCCGACATGTCATTAAGAAAAATAACATATCAAACTCCAAAACTTGCATCAATCTGCTCATGTGTATCCCATTTGAGTGCATGGATTGTTTTGCCCTTAGGTCCAATAATTTTGTGTCATTTCCTCAAGAGTAATATGGTCCTTAGATACGTCATGAGACCCTTTCAAATCTAGTTTGAGATTTGGACAAAAATAGTTACACAAAGCAACTCAATGAACCAAATCAGGTGCACCTTGGTCTAGTTTGTATAGGAATCAATTGGGTTGGAATTTAACCAACCATCTGCCATGATTTGAACCACCACCCACGCAACCTACTTCTCCACCTGATCTCCAAGGGGTCTCATGACCATCAAGAGAATTTTAACTCAGATTTTCCCACCCAAAACTATCCAAAACCGAAACTCAACAAAAACATCTGCCAAGTTGAAGCCATTTGAACCCGTTGGTTAGCAAGGGAGGATTGCATGACTTTTTGTCAACTAAACCATGCCCCACGACCTGGCCACCACAGTAAGAAAGAAATCATGATAGTTTCAGGTCACTATTCCTCTTGCTCAAGAGGACACAAACTAATGATGACAATCTGAAAATTTCAGCAAACACCTCCATTGCATCACCTATTTCAAGCTGCACCTTCATGATCGCTTAGCAGCCAACTCTCTATCTTCTACCACCAGAAAAAGCCTTCAAGAAGTGACCTTGCTCCTGCACAAATCAGCAATTATGATGATTCAAAAGGATAAGTTAAGATAATGAGCAAAACTGTCCAAAGAAACTCATTTTGAACCCTTCAGCCCCATGAATGGTTTTGTTTGATTTTCTTTCTATTTCTTATGCATATGACTTGACCAGCCCCCATAGGAGTAATGTAGCAACTATAGAAGTGAAATTATGGTGGTTTAGGGTACTGTTTTGACCTACACAAGATGACACAAATCATTGAGTGTAAATCTGGAAAATTCAGATTCATACACCACTTTTCACCAATCCCCTTGGACCCAAGCTAATGTCTCCTCCCTTTGGCTGCCTATACAAGTACCCTTCACCCCCTCATTTCCTTCACGTATCATCTCCAAACTTCCTCTTGAACCTTGAGAGCACTTGTCCCTCTTAGAAATCAAAAGAGTGAACTGAGTGAGTTCTTGAGTATTTTTGTGTAAGGCTGTTTTGAGTGCTTGGAATGCCAAGAAATTTGTAGGTTTTCTTGATTTTGATATTTGTTAGCATGTCAATTTTTGTTTCTATGTGTTGGTACGAAATTTGGATGAGTTTTGGGAAGATTATCATGCTTAGTTCAAAACCGGGTCAATTATAAGAGATGGTTTGAATAATTAAATGGTTTTAAATGAAAATTTAGCTATAACATGTCTTAAACATGATTTTATATGATTTATTATTGTCTTAACATGATTATGGAAGGTTTAAATTGTGGTTAGAAGCATGCTATGGTAGGTTTTGAATCTATCTTGTTTTGATCATCAAGTATGAATCGGTTTTAAATGAAGTAGAGATTAAAGATATCTTAGCCCTGATTAAGTATTGGGATGAACTCGATTATCCAAGAATTAATCTTCATTATGTTATTAAAGATGTTAGTTATCATTTGTGATTAAAGAAAAACTCATATGCATGCATTCATAGGGACTAATAGTTGAAAACACACTTTAGTATCAACTAGAGTGCAAGCCATGGATTGTGACTATTTGGGCAAGTTGCACGTTGATTTTTGAAAATCCAAGAGAATATATGGTTTTAGAATACCAAAAATATGAAGCCCATGAATTTTGATTAAATTTGGAGTCCATTTGCAATTAGTGAAAAATTTAGGGCCTTAAAGGTAATTTTTAAAAATCTAGGTGTATTTTTGTAAATACCATTTATGAAACCTTGGATTTTGAACCTCAACCATATAAGTATTAATCCTAACTTAGTACGCACTTGATTTCAGCTGCTACTAGATTGTTTCAATTACTCCAGAAGTTTGTAAGTTGGTCTCTAACTTACACATTGATAAATTATTTATGATTTGTTGATAAATGCCTCATTCATGTTTCAATTATCACTTTGAGTATAAAATACCATGTTATATGATACATTGAGTGCACATTTACATGAGATGTAATATTTCTACTATTTTAGCATATTGCATCTATAAATATAATTTTCACATGAAAAGCTTGATGCACATGTCATGAAAAATATTTTTTAAATATAGTATGAAAATAATTTTTATCACGACTAGAAATGTTAGGATGGGGAAGTATCCTAGTGGAACTCCTCTGTCCACTTTGGAGTGTTTAATAATGGAGTGGTAACCCCTAGGTTGACAAAGAACAATCAATAGGTTTCGAATAAGTTTTTTTAAAAAAAAGGCCTGAATAAAGTTAACATATTATGATACCTAATGCTGGTGGGTATACACATTACGTTTTTTATGATATTATGTTATATTACAAATGTATTGTGAACGAGTCTGTAGACAATGTACTTTCAACGTGAGTTGTACTACGGTTACTGGTAGGTACTCACAGTACACATGGGGAACTCTGACGATAGCACACGTTATGATTAATTTATGAATTGCTAAAAATGATGAAAAGTTATGATGAAAACGATATCTTTTGACAATTAAAATAAAAGTATTCTTTAAACAAAAATATGTTTATCTATTTTTCTAAAGATGTTGAGGAATCTGGATGAGAGATATACACATTTTTTACATTTCATGCATTTTATATTTATCATTCTTCATGCATAATTTATCTTTGTGCAAGTTGGTTGTTAACTTACTGAGATCTCATGTAAATCTCACCCCTTGTGGACCCACTAATTTGGAATGATAGAAGTTGTGTCAGAATACAAAGAGGACGGATTAGATGGAGTATTGGGTCCAACTGATTAAGAAGACTAGACTTGATCATCATGTTTATAGCCAGTCCATCATGCCTTAGATCGCATGAAGATAATGATTTGACTTTGTACCTTATGCTATGTTGATATTTTGAACTTGATAATTTCTAATGAAATTTGGATGTTTTAGTTATTCTGGCATAAGTTCTGTTTTCACCCTTCTATCCGTTGTTATTATTGCATACTGCTAGTTGCATACTAGGATGCATTGCATACTAACTGTCATAAACGGGGATATGTAACCTTGTGTTGCATGTTCCGACGCTCTAAGTCTCCATTCCATCTCAACCGGAGGTTGGGAGTGTCATAGGGTGGTATCAGAGCAATTACGTCTCTGGGTAAACCCACACGTCCTTAGAAATTTTTGCCAGAATATATGTTTGAATCATTAATTTTGCATAGGCTTGAAATCCTAGAGTTGGAGCTCGGTCTGATACAAATGCATCGTAGAAGTTGGCAGGACTAAGCCAAGATGACACGTGGAAAACAAGAAAGGAATGCTGAAGGTTCCAAACCTTGCAGAGAACAGGATCATGGTTTCAATGAAGGACGTGATTTGGCGGACGCAATTTGCCAGATGACGGAGACAATGAAGCAGCAGCAAGAAGTAATTCTAAGGTAGAACCAGCCACGCCCACAGATTGAGAACCCTTGATATATAGATACCCCAATTTCATGGGAATTGAGGGACCCATGAAAGCCAATAAGTGGCTATTGGATCTCAATAGAACCTTCAAGATCAGTGATTCTACTGAGGAACATAAGGTAAAGTACTCAGGGTACCTACTTCAAGGTGAAGTCAGAATCTAGTGGGACACTAAGAGGCAGCTTCTGATTAGAGAATTGGAAACAATCACCATTTTGACCTGGGATAGGTTTAAGGAGAAATTTGACAATCGATTCTTCCCAAAGTCAATGAAGACTCAGAAGGCCCAGGAGTTTGCCACATTGGTACAAGGCCATCTCACTGTTGAGCAGTACGCTACAAAGTTTATGGAGCTGGGAAGGTGTGCTCCACATCTGATCGCCACTGAAAAGATGCACGCTCATAAATTCCAAGGAGGACTGCAATCCAGGATTTGCAGTTACGTAGCTGGGTTTCACATCAACAATTTCTAGGAGTTGGTTAACGTGGCTGCAATAACCGAAGCAGAGCAAAAAAGTGTGGCAACCCAGATTAACATGGATCGAAAAAGGGCTTCTTCCTTCCCTTTCAGAGGGAATAATTCCAAAAGAAGAATTATTCAAGGAGCCAACAAGAGCAAAGGAATTATGACAACTCCACCTGCTACTTGCAAAAAGTGTGAAAATAATCACGATGGAGAATATCGAATGGGTTTAGAAGTATGTTTTCGATGCGGTCAGTCAGGACATATGATTTGAGAGTGCCCTTATAATGCACAAGGTGGAAAGAATTCTCCTAACAATCAGCCCAATTAGAGGCCACCTGTTCCAACTCATGTGTACGCCATCACCTCTAGAGAAATCAACAAGGAGATACCCAAGGAGGAAGAGACAGAAGTCATCACCGATATTTTCCTTTAAATACTCCTTTTAGAAATTAGCTTTTATAATAGTTGCTTTGTACTCAGTAGTTGATTACACCTTAGGTAAAATCACGTTATAATAATAGACGGCGCATGCTTTATTCGACTCCAGCGCTATGAGGTCCTTTGTGTCCGCAATGTTTGCACGCATGTGTAACTTGCTAACTCAGATGTTACCTCAAGCTATAATAGTGTCAATTCCTTATGGGAGCACGATTACCTGTACCCGCATATTGCAAAACTACCTTTAACCCTGAAGGAGAGATTGATGGAAGCCGGCTTAATCGTATTCGACCAACTAGAGTTCGACGTTATACTAGGAATGGACTGTGCTAGGATAGACTGTTGGAGCAAGAAAATTATCTTTGATTCACTTGTAGGTGGGCAAATCCGTCATACGGGAGGGATTGTGAAGGCTACTCCCTCTCTAATTTCAGCTTTGCAAGCAAGGAAGTGCATCGTTAATGATGCGACAACCTACTTAGCATTCATAGTGGGGAATTATGGTGGTAATAAGGAGATTCAAGGGATACCTATAGTCTAGGAGTATCCTGAGGTTTTCACAGACAATCTACAAGGATTGCCCTTCAATAGAGAAACAGAGTTCACTATAGAGTTAGAGCATGCTGCAACCCCTATCCATAAAGCCCCTTATCTTATGGTCCCTCTAGAACTAAAAGAACTAAAAGAGCAAATAGAAGATCTACTGGAGAAGGGCTTTATTTGACCTAGCTCATCACTTTGGGGAGCGCCAATTCTGTTCGTTAAGAAGAATGATGGATCACTAAGGATGCGCATTTATTATAGGGAATTGAACAATGTAACGGTTAAGTACCTATTACCACGTCTCGATGACCTGTTAGATCAATTGTAAGGACCATCAATGTTCTCAAAGATAGATTTAAGGTCTGGTTATCATCAGCTCAAGATTAGGGAGAAGGATATCCCTAAAACAATGTTTCGAACTAGATACGGTCATTATGAATTCTTAGTGATATCCTTTGGTCTAACTAATGCCCTCGCCACATTCATGGATATGATGAACAGAGTATTCAGACCCTACATAGATAGCTTTGTCGTTGTATTCATCGATGATATATTGATATACTCAAAGAGCAAAGAAGATCACAAGCAGCATCTCCGTTTGGCCCTAGAAAGGTTAAAAGAACATCAGTTGTATGCCAAATTCAACAAATGCGAGTTTTGGCTCAATGAGGTGAAATTTTTGGGGCACGTAATCTCAAGTCAAGGAGTATCAGCTGATCCCAGCAAGATCGAAGATGTGATAGATTGGAAGCGTCCGGCTAACGTGTATGAAATTTGAAGTTTCCTAGGATTGGCTGGTTACTCTCGACGATTCGTGGAAGGACTCTCGAAGCTTTTAGGACCCCTTATGGTCCTAACCAAGAAAAATACTAAGTATATTTGGACTAAGAAGTGTGAGTAGAGTTTTGTGGAACTTAAGGAAAGACTCACAACCACGCCAGTATTAGCCCTACCAGAAACCCATAAGCCCTATATGGTTTTTAGTGACGCATCCAAATCAGGACTTGGATGTGTGCTCATGCAAGAAGAATGGGTTGTTGCCTACGCTTCATGACAACTAAAGAACCATGAGCAGAATTACCCCACTATGACTTGGAACTAGTCGTCGTAATTTTTGCTTTAAAGATTTGGAGGCATTACTTGTATGGCCAAAATGCAAAATCTATACCGATCATAAGAGCCTCAAGTATTTATTCAGTTAGTACAATTTAAATATGAGGCAGAGAAGGTGGTTAGAAATTATTAGGGACTACCAATGTGAATCAAGTATCACCCTGGCAAGGCTAATATAGTAGCTGATGCGCTAAGTCAGAAGATGCAAAAGGATGATCCCAAAGGCCCCGCCTTGGAAGTAGAGTTCCTTTTGCACAGCATGAGGGGTTTGCTAATCAAGGATGTTTCTGCCAAAGCATCCCTAACCGCAGTACCAATGGAATGGAAAGAGGTGAAAAAGTGCTAGATGGAGGATCCCAAATGGGTAGAAATCAGACAGAAGGTAGAAAAGAAGAAAGGACCAAAAGGTTTCACCTTAAGGGATGATGGGTTGTTGTACTACCAAAACTGAAAGGTTATTCGAACTATTCAGGAGATCAAGGATAAGATATGTGGCGCCCCCAACTTCCATGTACGGACACACACGGAAATCGAGACACCCGGGATGATGACAACACGGTCACGCACCCCATCGACATGTGCTGAGTGTGTGCAATGCAACACGTGTACAATAAAATACGCAGCGGAACGGTAAAGTCAAATAACTAAGTACCAGAGTTTAATACAATATCAGAGTACTGAAAATCCACATGTCAACATAATACAATTTTCTTGTTCATAAAACAACCTCAAATAAAAATACAAATACAACATAGAATATGATCTTCAACACAAAAATAGCCATGTCCCTACTCCTCAGGCGGAGCCGCATCCTCGGGCTCTGCCTCATCAAAACCTGCATCGAAATCTACAGTTCCACAAAAATGGAACCGCAGGTAAGTAAAACCCAGAAAACTCAAAGACAATAAATATATTTAAACAACCAACTCTATGCATGCTCATGATGACCCAAGCGTAAAAACCCGAGAAAAACACATTTCTCAAAAACACAATTTTCTCACTCACGCCAAAAACACCATTTGGCATTGATTAACAAATCCAGGAATAATTCCTTTAATTCCAATTTTAACCGTATGCACCATGGCCTCCCCTAGGGACCATCCACATACTCTGGCTTCCCATCTTCACCCCACGGGTAACGACCGTGCAAGTGATACATGAGTGATGCCCAGTTCCGCGCCCACCGCGTACATAGCCAGGCATCCTCTGACCCCCGCCAGCCCGAGGAGTCACGGAGTCGGATCGAGAGCGCTACCATCTCGTCCAAGTCCCGGGCAAAAGCCCCAGGGGACGACACTCAGTATATTCCGCTCCCGAGTGTCCAGAGGAGCTCCACCGAGATAATATCCCATCTCGGCTTGGGGGTGATACACACGCACCCAAAAAGCCTTAAATATAATTTTATAAAACACACACGCACCCACGCATGCGTGCACAATGCCATGAAATCAACAACCAACAGTTATCAGCTCAATCAGATAACCAATTCACAGTTTATAAAACAAGTTAGTGCAAAAATATATTAAAGTCTTAAAAGTCTTTTGGAGAAATACTTACAGCGCTTTAAAATAATTTACGGAGGATCACGGAGGAACTGGAAGCACCAAATCAGCAACTCCACAGTGTAAAAACACTGTGGCCGAATACACTGTAAACCCAAATTTGCACGGAGTCAAACGAAGACTTGAAATTGATAGGGTAGGGCCTATTGAGGTCGGTGAAGCTAATGGTAGTGAAAGTTGGCCGTGGGTGGCGGCCGAAATGGTGGTTTAAGGCCGAGAATAGCAAATCGGAAATGGAGCTCGCACGGGCGGCTCCGGCGACGGATCGGGGCTGGGTTTGGGTGGAAAAGCTTGGTATTGGGCCGGTGAAGAAGTGGTGAAGAAATGGTGGCCAATGGTGGCCGGACGGCGGCGGAACGGCGAGGAGAAGCCTACGGCTTCGCACGGCTCTCGGAGGCTAACGGCGGCGCGGCGTGGGCTGAGATTTGGAGGGGTAGCTCGCCGGCAGGTGGGGAAGCCGGTGGTGCCGGCGGTGAGGGCCACGGCCGGCCGGAGGCGGCGCCGGTGGCTTAAGCTCGATCGGACGTGAGAGAGAGGAGAGAGAGAGAGACGCGGGGCTGGGTGTACGTCCGACGGGAAGAAGAAAAAAAGAAGAAAAAGAAAAGAAAAGAAAGAGAAAAAGGAAAGAGGAAAAGAAAAGATAGGGGAAAAGAAATGAGGTCCAATCCTCACCACTTTCGAGTCACAACTGATCCTCAAAACATTATTTTTAAACCAGTAAATTAAATAAAACAAAATAAACTCAAAACTAATTAAAATAAATATTAAACTCCAACAATAAACATACTTTAAAATAAAAGGAAATTAAATCATAGAACACCAATTAAAATTAATCAAACGCAGTGAAAAGCTTTAAATAAAACAACAATAATTTTAAAACCCATAAACGAACCAATTTAAATCAAAGATCAATTTAAATCTGAAATAATAATTAATAAGAAGAAAGCCCAATAAAATATTATAAAATAATATTTTAAAACTCCCAAAATACTAAAACTAGAGAATCAATCATTAAATTAATTAAAATAATCCTTCATTAAAATACACTAAAATACGGGGTGTTACAATCTCCCCCCCTTAAAATAAATTTCGTCCTCGAAATTGTAGGGTCAAACATCAATGCTAATGACAGGCATGAAATGCAACAAAAAGATAGGCTTAAGAGACATACCGCCATTCATCCAAACAAAAAGGGGTATTGCTCCATCATGTCCGCTTCTCTTTCCCAAGAGAAATCTTGAGCCAACGGATCACCCCAAGCTACCTTTACCAAAGGTATCGACTTAGATCTCAACCTTTGCTCCTTCCAATCCACAATCTGCGTCGGGGCAACCTCATAAGTAAGGTCAGGCTGCAGTTGAATGCGTTCTGGATCGACAAAACGCGGCTCTAGCTGACCAAAACTTTTCTTCAACGAGGACACATGGAACACATTATGAATCTCTCCAAAATACTCTGGCAAAGCAATCCTGTAAGCAACAGCCCCAACCTTATCCAAAATCTGAAAAGGTCCAACATATCTTGGGCTAAGCTTTCCTTTCTTGCCAAAGCGTTTAACGCCCTTCATAGGAGAGACTTTGAGATAAACCCAGTCACCTTCCTCGAAAGACAAGTCTCTTCTCCTCGTATCAGCATAGCTCTTCTGACGACTCTGCGCTGCTGCCATTTTGGCCCTTATAACCCGAACTTGATCTTTCATCTCTTGAATCAACTCAGGTCCAATTAAACTACTCTCACCCACTTCATCCCAACACAAGGGTGATCTACACTTCCTCCCATACAACGCTTCATACGGGGCCATCTGAATGGAAGCATGAAAACTGTTATTATAAGCAAATTCAATTAACGACAGCTGGTTTTCCCAACTCCCTTGGAATTCCATAACACATGCCCGCAACATATCCTCCAAAGTCTGAATAGTACGCTCAGACTGACCGTCAGTTTGAGGATGATAAGCAGTGCTGAACTTCAAAGTAGTGCCTAGAGCTGCCTGCAAACTCTTCCAAAAACGCGACGTGAACCGCGGGTCCCTGTCTGACACAATACTCTTGGGTACACCATGCAGTCTCACAACTTCCTTAACATACAACCGTGCTAATTTACCCAAAGAGTCAGCATTATTTACAGGCAAGAAATGGGCACTCTTGGTCAACCGATCCACGATCACCCAAACTGAATTCTTTCCACTAGGAGTTCTCGGAAGACCCACTACAAAATCCATAGAAATGTCATCCCACTTCCACTCAGGAATAGGGAGAGGTTGAAGCTTACCAGCAGGTCTTTGATGCTCAGCCTTAACTTGACGGCACGTATCACACTTTTCAATAAACAGGGCGATATCCGTCTTCATACCTTCCCACCAGAAATTCCTCTTTAAATCTCGATACATCTTTGTGCTTCCAGGATGAACTGAATAAGGAGCTGTATGAGCTTCTGCCAAGATTCTCTCCTTAAATTCTGAATCTCTGGGAATCACTCTTCGATCCCGAAACCGAAGAACACCATCTTTATCCAAACTGTAGTGCATGGGTCCTCTAGACTTCCTGACTCTCTTTCTGATATCTAACAACTTTGAATCCCTTCTCTGGAGAGTCTTCAATTCTTCAAAATCCACTACTCGAACATTCAAAACTGAAGAGAGCAATTCTTCCTGCTGCGAACTCTCAATAAGAAGTCTCCTCATCCCATAAAGGAGAGAGTCCAACCCAGACGACTCTGCCTCATCCACTAACTGAGACTTCCTACTCAAGGCATCAGCAACCAGATTAGCTTTCCCTGGATGATACTTGATCTCACATTGATAGTCGCTAATCAGCTCTAACCATCGCCTCTGCCTCATGTTGAGATTCTTCTGAGAAAACAAATGCTTCAAACTCTTGTGATCAGTGAAGACTTCACAGACTTCTCCATACAGATAATGACGCCAAATCTTAAGAGCAAACACCACAGCTGCCAATTCCAAATCATGAGTAGGATAATTCTTCTCATGAACTTTCAACTGACGAGATGCATAAGCAACAACTCGTCCCTCTTGCATAAGAACGCATCCCAAACCAAACTTAGATGCATCACTAAAAACCACAAACGGCTTGTGTGGCTCTGGAAGTGCCAAAACAGGAGCTGTTGTCAGTCTTTTCTTCAATTCTTGAAAACTCCTCTCGCATCGATCTGACCAAACAAACTCAACATTCTTTCTAGTCAAAGCGGTGAGAGGTCCGGATAATCGAGAAAAACCTTCAACAAATCTCCGATAATACCCGGCAAGTCCCAAGAAACTCCGAATCTCGCGCACCGTTGAAGGACGTGGCCAAGACAAAACAGCTTCCACCTTGCTAGGATCAACAGCCACTCCATCTCGAGAAATTACATGACCAAGAAATTTGACTTCTTCCAGCCAAAATTCACATTTACTGAGCTTAGCATACAACTGATGCTCTCTTAATTTTCCAAGCACCAGACGAAGATGATAAGCATGCTCTTCCAAGTCTCGAGAATAAATCATAATATCATCAATGAATACCACCACAAAAGAATCCAGATACGGTCGAAAAACTCGGTTCATCAAATCCATAAAAGCTGCAGGAGCATTAGTCAACCCAAAAGGCATCACCTTGAACTCATAATGACCATACCGCGACCTAAAAGCAGTCTTGGGAACATCTTTATCCCTTATCCTCAACTGGTAGTATCCCGATCTTAAGTCAATCTTGGAGAAAACAGCTGCTCCCTGAAGCTGATCAAACAAATCATCTATACGGGGAAGCGGGTACTTATTCTTGATGGTCACTTTATTGAGTTCCCGGTAGTCGATACACATTCTGAGAGAACCATCCTTCTTCTTGACAAACAAAACTGGCGCTCCCCATGGCGACGTACTTGGCTGAATAAAACCCTTGTCAACCAATTCTTGCAACTGGATCTTCAACTCTTTCAATTCAGCTGGTGCCATACGATATGGAGCCTTGTGCACAGGAGCGGCTCCAGGTTCCAAATCAATAGCAAACTCCAACTCACGAACTGGAGGCAACCCTGGCAACTCATCTGCAAACACATCTGGAAATTCTCCCACAACAGGAATATCCATCAAAGACTTCTTCTCGGATGGCGCAGACACCACTTGAACCAAATATGCATCGGCTCCACAAGCTATATCTCTCCTTGCTTGCACTGCAGATATAATTGTCGGCTTCGCCTTCAACTTACTTCCCACATATTCCAAATAATCCCCATCCGGAAGTTGAAAGCTAACCATCCGGTTTCTACAATTAATACTTGCAGAATACCGATACAGCCAATCCATACCAAGAATAATATCGAAACCCAACAACTGGAAAACAATTAAATCCGCATCAAGTGTCCTTCCACCAAAATCCAAAGGACAACCCAAAGCGATTTTGGAGCAACACACCGTCTCCCCATTAGGAAGAGCAACAACCAAAAACTGGGGTAAAGGCTCCGTGACCAAGTTACACAACCGCGCAAAGGTGGCTGATACAAAAGACTGAGATGCCCCCGAATCAAACAACGTACAAGCATAAAAATCATAGAGACGAACTCTTCCTGAAGCACACATACACCCCAAACAAAATCAAGCAAACAAACAACCAAACACCAAATCCAAAAATTAAATTAAACTCATACCTGTAATCACACCAGCATCCTGGGTAGCTGGCGACTCATAATCCACATCTCCAGGGGTCATAGAATAAACTCTGGCTTGAACCATTTGCCTCTGGTTAGCTCCTCCACCACGTCGGCCCCCTCGACTTCTCTGAGTTTGATTAGGGCACTCACGATATAGATGTCCCGGCTGACCACATCTATAACATCGAATTCCACCCGGTTGACACTCACCCTCGTGAGCTCTATTACATCTGGGGCAAACTGGAGCTCGACCTCCCATACGTACCCCAGGAGCTGCCTGAGATCGAGACCCAATCCTCTGAACAAACTTCTGTGGAGACCCAGAACTGCTACCTTCTCCAGCAAAACTCCTCCTCTTCTGGCCTGGAGGAGAGCTTATAGCCAAACTATTCTCTCGCTCCACCATAGAAGCCAGATCAATCAACTCATGGAGAGAAGTAGCTCGCTGACAAATCACGAATTTGCGTATCTCAGGACGCAGACCTTCTTGAAAACGCTCAACTTGCAACTCTTCAGTGGCAACAAGATGGGGCGCAAAACGCCCGAGCTCCAAGAAAGCACGTGAATACTGGTCCACCGTCATATTCCCCTGAACCAGATTATTGAATTCCCGAGCTTTTTGTCTTCTTACGGCAGGAGGGAAAAACCGATCATCAAACTCCTTCTTGAAACGCTGCCACGACACCGCGGCTAAGGATCCAAACTCTCTTTCCAGGAGGTTCCGCTTCGCCCTCCACCAATTTGCTGCTTCTCCTTGCAACAAATAACTGGCATACAGAATTTGTTGAGCTTCAGTGCACCCACAAATCTCAAAGGTCCTCTCAATCCCGTTGATCCATCCTTCAGCTTGGAGAGGATCTTCAACACCAAAGAACATAGGGGTCCTGTGCTTGAGAAACCTCTCATAAGAACATCCCACTTGCATAACCAGGTTTTGGTCAACTGGTGGCGGTCTGACATTCTGGTGAAAGAGGTCTGCCATTCTAGTCAATGCCCTAGCAATGGCATTATCAATCTCGCCTTGAGATGATTCCTCTATAGGTTCCTTATCTTGTCTCCTTGGCCTAACCATTTTTCTGTCAAAGCATAAACCTCAACCACCCTTTAGTTCCGATTAGAACGTAAAACAAACCAATAAAACAAATAAAACAAATAAAACAACACATCATATAAAGAGAAATAACTTCAAAACTACTTCAAATCAAGCTTAAAAAAAAGATTCTGGTACTTCACCTAAGGGACACGTGGCTTTACCCAGAGCCAAACCGCTCTGATACCACCTGTGGCGCCCCCAACTTCCATGTACGGACACACACGGAAATCGAGACACCCGGGATGATGACAACACGGTCACGCACCCCATCGACATGTGCTGAGTGTGTGCAATGCAACACGTGTACAATAAAATACGCAGCGGAACGGTAAAGTCAAATAACTAAGTACCAGAGTTTAATACAATATCAGAGTACTGAAAATCCACATGTCAACATAATACAATTTTGTTTACAAAACAGCTTCAAGTCAAATAAAATACAATAAACAAAAACAGAAATGATCTTCAACACAAAAATAGCCATGTCCCTACTCCTCAGGCGGAGCCGCATCCTCGGGCTCTGCCTCATCAAAACCTGCATCGAAATCTACAGTTCCACAAAAATGGAACCGCAGGTAAGTAAAACCCAGAAAACTCAAAGACAATAAATATATTTAAACAACCAACTCTATGCATGCTCATGATGACCCAAGCGTAAAAACCCGAGAAAAACACATTTCTCAAAAACACAATTTTCTCACTCACGCCAAAAACACCATTTGGCATT
This sequence comes from Pterocarya stenoptera, assembly GCA_003123785.1. Lineage (NCBI taxonomy): Eukaryota > Viridiplantae > Streptophyta > Magnoliopsida > Fagales > Juglandaceae > Pterocarya > Pterocarya stenoptera. Next base: position 109,649 of record QEOT01006910.1, read on the forward strand.
GATTAACAAATCCAGGAATAATTCCTTTAATTCCAATTTTAACCGTATGCACCATGGCCTCCCCTAGGGACCATCCACATACTCTGGCTTCCCATCTTCACCCCACGGGTAACGACCGTGCAAGTGATACATGAGTGATGCCCAGTTCCGCGCCCACCGCGTACATAGCCAGGCATCCTCTGACCCCCGCCAGCCCGAGGAGTCACGGAGTCGGATCGAGAGCGCTACCATCTCGTCCAAGTCCCGGGCAAAAGCCCCAGGGGACGACACTCAGTATATTCCGCTCCCGAGTGTCCAGAGGAGCTCCACCGAGATAATATCCCATCTCGGCTTGGGGGTGATACACACGCACCCAAAAAGCCTTAAATATAATTTTATAAAACACACACGCACCCACGCATGCGTGCACAATGCCATGAAATCAACAACCAACAGTTATCAGCTCAATCAGATAACCAATTCACAGTTTATAAAACAAGTTAGTGCAAAAATATATTAAAGTCTTAAAAGTCTTTTGGAGAAATACTTACAGTGCTTTAAAATAATTTACGGAGGATCACGGAGGAACTGGAAGCACCAAATCAGCAACTCCACAGTGTAAAAACACTGTGGCCGAATACACTGTAAACCCAAATTTGCACGGAGTCAAACGAAGACTTGAAATTGATAGGGTAGGGCCTATTGAGGTCGGTGAAGCTAATGGTAGTGAAAGTTGGCCGTGGGTGGCGGCCGAAATGGTGGTTTAAGGCCGAGAATAGCAAATCGGAAATGGAGCTCGCACGGGCGGCTCCGGCGACGGATCGGGGCTGGGTTTGGGTGGAAAAGCTTGGTATTGGGCCGGTGAAGAAGTGGTGAAGAAATGGTGGCCAATGGTGGCCGGACGGCGGCGGAACGGCGAGGAGAAGCCTACGGCTTCGCACGGCTCTCGGAGGCTAACGGCGGCGCGGCGTGGGCTGAGATTTGGAGGGGTAGCTCGCCGGCAGGTGGGGAAGCCGGTGGTGCCGGCGGTGAGGGCCACGGCCGGCCGGAGGCGGCGCCGGTGGCTGTAGACCGAAAACACGTGGGAGAGGAGAGAGAGAGTGACGCGGGGGCGGGTGAAACCGACGGGGAAGAAGAAAAAAAAGAAAGAAAAGAAAAGAAAAGGAAGAGAAAAAGGAAAGAGGAAAAAGAAAAGATAGGGGAAAAGAAATGAGGTCCAATCCTCACCACTTTCGAGTCACAACTGATCCTCAAAACATTATTTTTAAACCAGTAAATTAAATAAAACAAAATAAACTCAAAACTAATTAAAATAAATATTAAACTCCAACAATAAACATACTTTAAAATAAAAGGAAATTAAATCATAGAACACCAATTAAAATTAATCAAACGCAGTGAAAAGCTTTAAATAAAACAACAATAATTTTAAAACCCATAAACGAACCAATTTAAATCAAAGATCAATTTAAATCTGAAATAATAATTAATAAGAAGAAGGCCCAATAAAAAAATATTATAAAATAATAATTTTAAAACTCCCAAAATACTAAAACTAGAGAATCAATCATTAAATTAATTAAAATAATCCTTCATTAAAATACACTAAAATACGGGGTGTTACAAGATATTAAGGGAAGCACATCAGACTCCATACACGGCTCACCCAAGTAGCACAAAGATGTATCAAGATTTGAAACAACACTTTTGGTGGGAAGGTTTAAAGAAGGATGTAGCAGAGTATGTTAATAGATGCTTGATTTGTAGATCAGTCAAGGTAGAGCATTAGAGACCCGCTCGAGAATTACAACCACTTCCAATCCCAAAATGGAAATGGGAAGACATATCCATGGATTTTGCGATTGGATTACCAAGAACTTTGAAGGGAAACAATTCTATTTGGGTCGTGGTCGATTGTTTAACAACCCCATGGAGAAGCTAACTCGGCTATTTGTTTCAGAAATAGTGCGACTACATGGAGTACCAAAACCAATTGTACTTGATAGGGATACGCATTTTACTTCTCGTTTTTGGCAAAGCCTTTAGGACACTCTAGGCACCAAGTTGAAGTTTATTAGTACCTATCACCCTAAGATCGATGGGCAAACTGAACAGACAACTCAGACCCTGGAGGACATGTTGAGAGCACGTGTTTTGCAAGAAAATGGCCATTGGGAGAAGCTTTTACCATTAATTGAGTTTGCCTACAATAATAGCTTCTAGGCCATCATTCAGATGGCACCATATGAAGTTTTGTACAAAAGAAATGCATATCTCCCTTATACTAGGATGAGGTAGGAGAATGGATGAAAGATCAAATCTAACTAATAAGGGAAAGGATGAAGGCTGCCCAAGATAGGCAGAAGAATTATGCCGAACGTCGAAAAAGGAACCTCGAATTTGAAGTTGGCGACTAGGTTTATCTCAAAGTATCGCCCATGAAAGGAGTTTTTCAATTTAGGAAGAAAGGGAAGCTAAGTCTAAGATATGTAGGACCCTTTGAGATACTGGAAAGAGTTGGAGCAGTTGCTTATAGACTGGATCTTCCCACTGACTTTCAAAGAATTCACAATATCTTTCATGTATCTTCCCTCAAGAAGAGCTTTGAGGGACAGATACCAACAAGGGATATTTCGCCCCAACCTGACCTAACTTATGAAGAGATTCCTATTTAGATCACAAATTGGAAGGATAAGGAATTTCGAAATCGAAAAATTTCTTTAGTTAAGGTTATGTGGCGAAATCACAATATTGAGGAAGCTACATGGGAAAAAGAATCCGATATGAGAAGCAAATACCCCTACTTGTTTGGCATTGTTTGACATCACATTCGCATCCATTCATGCATAACATCCATCATCATTTCACCAGTGTGATCCGCATTCTTTCTCATCATTTTCAGTTGCACCATGGCTCGTAATGGTAGGATCGTCCGTCAGACGTATATGACCCGTAATTGACTTCAGAGGCTAAGAGCTGAGCAGCGATGGAGACGATTAAATCGTATGACCGACGCATTTTGGGCTCAGCAGGAGAGGCTGGAGTACCATAGGACTCACATCCTAGACCATAATGGGAGAGGTCATATCCATATGAGCAGAGGACATCCACATGAGGAGTGTCAGCCTTATGACCCCTTCCGCTGGATGGGAAAGACTAAGGCCAGATGGCTTAAATGCCTTATGAGATCGACTTTCTCAGTTGCACCAGATCAGCTTGAGTCTAACCTAGCAGTATAGCAGCGTCAGTTCGAGCAGGAGCCGCTCATTCCTGACCCCACTCCTCTCGACACATTTGATACTTCTGATTCTTCCCCGAGTCGTTCGTTTCCGTGAGGAGGGAGACCCCTACCTTGAGGATGAGGAGTATAGGCAATAGAGATGCCGTGAGAAGAGAGTTAACACCTTTTACGATTTAGATGTGGATGAGTACATTTATAACAACCAAGATGAGACATCAGAGGACGGCGACGAGAGGCCCCCATTTAGCCCTGAGCAGTAGCACGGTTAGTGAGTCACACTCAACTTTTGCGTATTGTATGTTTGTTTTTATCCCGATTTTGAGGACAAAATCTTGTTTTAAGGGGGAGAGGATGTAACACCCCGCTTAACTAACCATTAGATCAACCATTAAGCATTCTAGATTAGGCTTTTAATTTTGGGTTATTACTTATATTAGGGTTGATGGTAAGGCTAGCCTTAATCTTGGCACTTAGTACCGTTAAACTAATGATTAGAAAAAGCAAGTCCATTAGTGAATTTAGTGTGATTTTTAGGATCTTAGAGCATCCATGGGCCTAGCCCAATATCCATTAAGTCATGAACCCACACACTTGGCCCTTTTAAGCCCACAACACCCAAAGCAATGTTTGGGTTTATTTCACTATTCAACTTGAAAGTCCAATACACCATACCATTGGTTTCCTTAAGCCAAAATCATACCCTAAGTACCTAAATTAAGTTTTGAAAGTTGGCTAAGACTATTAACTATCATACTTAGTGAACTTTAAGCCATACTTTGAAGCTTAGTTTCGTTTAATCATTTCTTAACCTTCTAATTTCAAGTTTTCATGATTGATTATCTCATTTCACTTCTATAAATATGATGAAATGAGATAATCAATCATGAAAACTTGGAATTAGAAGGTTAAGAAATGATTAAACGATAGAAGTGAAATCATGGTGTTAAGGGCACTGTTTTGACATACACAAGATGACACAAGTGATGGAGTGCAAATTTGAAAAATTCAGATTCATACACCACGTTCCACCAAAACCAATGTACCCTCCCTTTGGCTGCCTATAAAAGGCCCATTCAACCCCTCACTTCCTCCACACCTTAACTCCAAGTTTCCTCTTGAACCTTGATTCTCTCTTTTAGGGATTAAAAGAGTGAAGCCGAGTGAGTTCTTGAGTATTCTTGTGTAAGGCTGTCTTGAGTGCTTAGAAGACCATAAAATTTGTAAATTTTCTTGATTTTGATCTCAGTTATCATGTCAAGTTTTGTTTTCATGTATTGTTACGAAATTTGGTTGAGTTTTGGGATGATTATTCTGCTTAGTTCAAACCTGGGTCAATTAAGAGATGGTTAAATAATTATATGATTTTAAGTGAGAATTTAGCTATGGAATGTCTTAAGCATGATTTGATATGATTTATTATTGTCTTAACAGGATTATGGAAGGCTTAAATTGTGGTTAGAAACATGCCATGGTAGGTTTTGAATATATCTTGTTTTGATAATCAAGTATGAAATGTTTTTTAATAAGAGATTAAGGATATCTTAGCTATGATTAAGTGTTGGGATGAATTTGATTATCCAATAATTAGTCTTCATTATGTCATTAAAGATGTTAGTGATCGTTTGTGACGAAAGAAAAACTCATATGCATGCATTCATAGGGACCAATAGTTGAAAACACACTTAGGCATTAACTAGAGTGCATGCCACGGGTTGGGACTATTTGGACAAGTTGTACTTTGATTTTTGAAAATACAAGAGCGTAGATGATTTTAGAATGACAAAAATATGAAGTCTATGAAATTTGATTAAATTTAGAATCCGTTTGCAATTAGTGAAAATTTAGGGCTTTAACACAATTTTTGAAAATATAGGGGTATTTTTGTAAATATCATTTTTGAAGCCTTTGATTTTGAACCTTAACCATAGAAGTATTAATCCTAGCTTAATACGCACTTGATTTCAACTACTACGACATTTTTTCAAGTACTCCTGAAGTTTGTAAATTGACCTCTAACTTACACCTTGATAGATTATTTATGATTTATTGATAAATTCCTCATTCATGTTTCAGTTATCAATTTGAGTATAAAATACCATGTTATATAATACATTGAGCGCATATTCACATGACATATGATATGTCTACTATTTTAGCATATTGCATCTATAAATGTCATTTTTATATGAAAAGCTTGTTGCATATGCACATATCATGAAAAACATTTTTTAAGTATAGTATGAAAATAATTTTTGTCATGCAAAGGCTAGGATGGAGAATTATCCTAATGAAACTCATTTGTCCACTCTGGAGTGTTTAATAATGGAGTGGTAACCCCTGAGTTGATGAAAAATAGTCAACAGGCTTCGAATGAGTTCTTTTTAAAAAACGTCGGAGCAAAATCAACATGTTATGACACCTAACGATGGTGGGTATACACGTTACGATTTTTATGATGTTATATTATATTACCAATGCATTGAGAACGAGTCTGCAGAAAACGTAGTTTCAACGTGTGTTGTACGACGGGCACTGGCAGGTACTCATATTGCACATGGGGAACTGTGACATACCACACGTTATGATTAATTTATGAATTGCTAAAAATGATGAAACGTTATGATGAAAACAATATCTTTTGACAATTAAAGTAAAAGTATTCTTTGAATGAAAATTTATGTCCCCATTTTTCTAAAGATGTTGAGGAATCTGGATGTGAGACACACGCACATTTTTCTATATTTTATGCATTTCATATTTATTATTTTTCATGTATAATTTATTTTTGTGTAAATTGGTTATTAATTTATTGAGATTTCAAGTAAATATCACCCTTATAGACCCACTATCATTCCACTTAGAATGATAGAAATTGTGTCAGGATACGAAGAGGATGGATTAGGTGGAGCACTGGGTCAGACTGATTGAGGAGAAGCCTTGACGATCGTTGCTGCACCCAAAAAATATAAGTTCTTCAAAATATAAAAACATTTTGATGATTATATTTGTAAGATGGAATTATTATATTAGCAAGCCAAATAATTTAAACACTTAAAAGCTTTATTACATAAATGAATGTTGACCATTCCAACTTAAATATTGGAAGTGATATAATATATAAATATATATCTATTATATATAATAAGCGGCTATCGGGTAGCTACCGTAATCAATAGTAATTTTTGCCATTATGTTTTTTCTTCTATATTTTTTTGTGTTTTGCCCTGTTGTTCATTACATGTGTGCTGTGCATTTTTCGTGTATTTTAGGGGTAGGATTCCAAATGGATTATTTTATTTTATTTTGCTTTCCTTTTGTCTTTTTGTCTTCTTTTCTCCTCTTTCATTTCATCTTCTTTGCTAATTCTCTCATCACCTTAATCTCAAGCATTTCTCCCACCGAAACATCACTTTCCCTCTCCCTCATTTTTTGATCGAAACTTCACTCATTTCTCTCACCGAAGTTCGTTGTTTTTTTTTTTTACTTTTTACTTTTTTACTGAAGTTCCTCTTTAGCTTTCTCTCACCGAAACTCCCCTCCCTCATTCTCTCACCGAAACTCATCTCCTTCCTCTTGGTGAAGTTATTTCATTTTTTTTACTCTATCGCCAGTTATGATCTTTTTGGAGGTTTTTTTTTATATTATTATTTGCTTAATTGGTTTTTATTTTTTGGGTTTGCATGACATTGTAGTATTTTCTTTTTTAGTTTAAGAGTTTCTCTCTAGTTTGTGTTTTTTTTTCCTGACATGGTTGAGTTTTTTCCCTCTCCCTCATTTTCTAATACTTCATTCCTTCCTCTCGCCAAAGTTCGTTGTTTTTTTCCTTTATTTTTTTATTGAAGTTCTTTTCCAGCATTCTCTCATCGAAACTCCTCTCTCATTCTCTCACCAAAGCTCATCTCCTTCCTCTTAGTGAAGTTATTTATTTATTTTCCTTTATTGCTAGTTATGATCTTTTTGGGTTTTTTTTTTTTTATTCTTTGATTAACGGGTCCAGTTTGGTTTGGTTTTGGAAATATTTTACAACTGAGCCGGTATATATCGATTTTGAGATTTGAAGAATCAATATCATACCGGTTACACCCTTAAACTGGTACTTTTGAGTTTACCGGTTTCAGTCGAGTTCGATCCAAATATATAATAATATAGTTATAATATATTTTAGTATATTATATATATTATAATTTTATTATAGACTATATTGATATATTATAATATATAATATAGTGATATAGTATTAGTATAACTACTAATACAATAGATTATAGTGATAATATATAGTTATTTATATAAAATTTTAAAATTTAAAATTATATTAATTAGTAATTTATCACATACTACAAAATTATATATAATATAAAAGTATTTTATACAATATAAAAAATTAAAATATATATATATGAACCGGTCCAGTCCAGTGTTAGAAAAAGGAAAAATCCGAACCGAACCGATTTCAACCAATTAAAAAAAAAAAAAAAACTAGTACTAGACTGGACTGAACTCGATACCGGACCCGACCCATCGGTTCGATTCGGTTTACCAGTTCACCAAGTTCTTTTTTCACCCCTAGTTTAGGCTAATGGACTTTTTTGCATTAGTGGCACTTTTTTTTTTCTTTCTTCTTTCTCTTTTGTGTCTGTCAAGTGGCTGAAGATTTTAGGTTTTATTTTAGTGTATTTACATTTTTCAATCTCGGATTAAATAAATGGTGGTTTTTTTTTTTGTTGGGTTTGTGAAAAGAAAAGATGTTTCTTATTTATTTTTTTAATTGGATGTTATGATCTTTTTGTGAAAAGAGTAGATGTTTCTTATTTATTTTTTAATTGGATGTTATGATCTTTTTAGATTTCTTATTTTTATTTATGAAGTTTAGGAGAAAGGGGATGGTTTGAGTCTTAGGGAAAGGGATCGGCTAATTGAGAGTGTCAGTCAATCAGGTTGAGTGTTAAGGATGGGGATGGTTTGCGTGCCCGTGGGTCAAGGTGATGGCTTTATTTGTATCAGTCTTTTTTTTTTTTTTCCCTTTTTATCTTTCCTTCGGTGTCCTTTGAGTGGTTGAGGGTTTTTTGGTGTCATTGTGTTAGTTGGGGTATCTGTGCAGTGATTTTTCTTTTCTAGGTCAAGCTTATGGTTTATTTGTGTCAGTCTATTTTTTTTTTCTTTTTTCTCTATCCTTCCGTGTCTATCGAGTGGTTGTGAATTTTTTGGTATCAATGTGCCAGTGCAGTGATTTTCTTTTTCTTATGTCTTCATCAAGTGTTTTTTCTTTTCTTGTGTCTCCGTCTATTTTATTTGTGTTGACATGTCAGTCCATGCTTTTCTTTTTTCTTTTTTCTTTTTTTTTT
>QEOT01006910.1:118294-153536 GCA_003123785.1 Pterocarya stenoptera
TTTTTTTTTTTTTTTTAATTTTCATTGGCTTTCTCTCTTCCAATTTGCAAATTTGTGTAAAAATAGAATTTTTTTTTTTTTCTTTTGTATGTTGTTTGTTTGTATGTTTTGGGTTTGCATGTTGTGAGTTTCCTTTTTTTTTTGGTCTCTTCTTCTTAGTTATTCTTTTCGTCTTCTCTCTTCTTTGCTTCTTCTTTGTGGGTTCTCTCTTCTTTTCATTTTCATGTGCTAGTTTTCTCTCCTCATATTTGTTTTTCAAAGTGTTTGTTTTTTGGCTTTCATATCGTTTAGGCTAATTTTTTTCCGAGGGTTGTAGTTTGTTCTCTTCCTCTTCTCTCTTCTTTGCATCTTCTCTATTGATTTGATTTTTCTCTATTCATTTTCTCTCTTCAACTTTGATGATTTGTGAAAAAATAGATTTTTTTTTCTTTGTTTGCATGTTGTGGATTTTTTTTCTTTTTCATTTTTATGTTGTGATAAATCCAAACTCTGATTGTTTTTCCTTTTTTGATGTCAATATTCTAATTTTCACATCTGTCATTTTCGATTTTTGTTCATCGACTGGATTAAAGGTTTTTTTAGTTGTGTGATTTGCAGATGTGTTAAAAAGTAAAATTTTTCCTTTTGTATGATGTTTTTGTTTGTATGTTGTAGGTTTACATGTTATGGGCTTTTTGTTTTTTGCTTTTGTTATTTGCAAATTTGTGAAAAAATAGATTTCTTTTGGTTGTTTGATGTGTTGTTTTTTTTTTCCTTTTCATTTTGTCTAGGTTTTTCTTTTTATCAACTGGAATGTAGCTTTTTTTTACTGTGTGATTTACATATTTGTGGAGAAATAGATCAACTGGGTTGAAGATTATTTTTTGGTTGTGTGATTTTCGGATTTGTGACAAAATAGAATTTTTTTTTTTAATGTAGTGTTGTTTTTTTCTTGCATCAGGTCGAATTTTTTCTTATGTTGTGTTGATCATATGGGTAGTAGCTATTTTTTATTTTTTAATTGTCATATTTGTGAATAAATAGGTCCATTTTGTGTTGTCTCTTCTTTTGGGCAATTTGCTTTTTTTGGACAAACAGCTTTGGGTTATTTGCTTTGAGGTTTGGGTTGTTTAGTCTAGGTTTTTATGAATTTGAAGTTGGATGATGTGTATGATTTTTTTTCTTTTTTTGGCATGTTGCGATTGTTGTGTGATTTATTGTAACACTAGAACAAAAAAAAAAAAAAACATTGAATATTCTATTTGTTCTCAAAAAGGAAAATTTAGATGATGGAGGTTTTTAACACAATTTTTATTATAAAAAACTTTAAATAAAAGATAGTTATTATTATGACTTTTCTCCATCATCTAATGAAATTCCTTCTCATTCATTTTGTTCGTTTTTGAGATCAGGACTTATTTTCTATTTTACAGATGTTTTAATGCTACAATATAATATCATGTTTATTCAAAACATGCATAGTTTTTTATTTTTGTTTTAGTGTGAAAGATGAGACTTATACATTATAATTATATTGGTTACTCATGCACACATTTTGTTTTCTTCGTACGTTGTTGTGCGTGATTCAAGATTTGATGTTCAGAAACTCTGCGGCCCTACTCTTACTGCCCAAATTGACACCTGGTAAAAAAAATTTTTTGATTTTTTATTTAATGATTAAAGAAGTGATTTTAAATGTATTGATGTATTTTTTTATTTTTTAAAAATCTTTAAATGTATTAAAAAATGTGAAAAGAAAAAAAAAAGTAACTGGACGGTATACCCAACAGTAAAAGTGGGGCCGCAGAGTAGCTCCCCTCTTTGATGTTTTTTTTTTAAGTGATCCAATTTTTATTTTAGTCTCTGGTGATTGAACGTCTGATTTTTTTTTTTTTTTTGCAAGAATTTTGCATTATATTTCCGAGGATATAGGTTTTTTTTTTCAACTGGGTAGACATCAAATTTTTTTATTGTTTACAATTTATCTGTCCGAGGCGTTTGTTCTTTACTCCTCTCTTTTTCTTTTTTCTTTTTTCTTTTTAATTTTATGATTACGGTTATCCTTTTCTGTTTATGTTTATAGGTTGTTTAGTTTGTAAATATAAAGTTTTTGTTTGAATAATTTATATATTAACGTCAGATTAATGACATGTTTGAATCAAGTTTACAATTTAAATTTTATATTTGCATTTTTACTATAAAATTAATATTTTCTTGGTATAAATAAAATGTTTTCAAGTCTATTACATAAAATGTATAATATCAGATTAATGTTGCTGTGTTTTTTTTTTTTTTTTTCTCTCTTTTAATTGATGCACTTCGTTGGTTTGGTACTTCTTTCGGGAAGTTTGGACTGTGATCCCATTTTTGCAGTTTGGTTTCTCAAACTGAGAGAACAAGATCAAAATCCAAATTTGCTGAAAAAGTATATGAATTTGCTTTGCTTTGTCAAAGGATGGGTAAAAAGACATAGCTTAAAAGAGAATGGGCCAGACATTAATGCTATCTTATCTTGTTTTTGAATTATTAGTAGGCAATATTTAATCAGAAACAGTACCAACCTCATGACTTGAGATCAATCCATGAATCAAGTCAACGTAAACATAATAAATATGTGACGACTCATTGTCACAACAATAATTGCACCAATAATTCTACAATTTGTACTATATATAAATGCAATATTGCCTAAACTAAGGCCTAAAATGAAGGAAAACCATCGAGAAGGCTATTGATTGTGGATTTTATTTATTTATTTATTTATTTAAAAAGTATATTCAATAAGTTTGTGATTTTTTTTTAAAATATATATATATTTAAAAAAATATATCTTACAAGAAACTCTCGAGATCCTTCTCGATAGTCGGTGGACCTAGCATTCCCCTTGAAGGAAATGCTTCCCAACTATCCAACATAAGGCGTATTTACCAGGTTAAATGACGTGCATGCCACTAAAGACATGCATGTACTTGGCCTTTTTTTTCCATCCCAATTGATGTTAATTTCTGTGTAAAAGTTAAAGTGCTTGAAAGAAAAGCGACGTGTTTTAATTATATGTTGAGCATTTTTCTTTTAGTGGTAATTGCAAAAAAGTCCTAAACGATTGTCATGTATACGTAATGTGTGCGTCAATTTCTAAAACCTCACTAAACGAGAACAGACTAGTACCGTTGAAATCCCATTCATGAAAATTAACTTAAATTGATCGAACGGCTACAAACTGCCGTGTGCCAAGCATTCATTGACGATATTTGTCTGAACCCTATAAAAGAAAAAAAAAAGGTACCATATCAAATTACAAGAGTATTCCCCCTAATTATTATTAAAAATATAATATAATTAATTAAATTTATCTCTTCTAGTTAGCATAAGCTTTTAGAACAAGTGGTGATTTTACAGAAGATCTAAATTCAAACCTTTATTCTACACTTTAGTACTCTATTTAATTAAATATTTTATGGGGAGTGTTAAGAATATAATACAAATAATTAAATCTACATCTTTCCATGAATTTAAACTTTTGGGATAAATAATAATTTCACAATTATTGTTATATTTAAATCCAATATATTGAAGTCTACAAACATTATACTTTCGGTTTATAAACCAAATTAAAAAAATTGTCCAAACCAATCCATAAAATATAATAAAACAGGTGACAAAACCCCCTCACAATGATAATTATCAAAGAAATACAATAAAACAAAATACTATATGCATGGTTTATCTCTCTAGAAAAATATTAGTTAGAAAAATGTTACCAATAAAACATTAATTTAATGACGTGATCGATCTTAAGACTTTTAATAAGCTCGATAGCCAAGTCCAACAACATCGATCTTAAGGCTTATATATAATAAATATTATTAGCCCTCCAAAATTTATTTATGGGTTATGATCTATACTTGTGCTAAGCTTGACATTTAAAATTTCCCATTATCTTTTGTTACACTTTTTCCTAGTTGTCAATGTTGTTCTGGTGGAGGATGTTTGCTGCAAGGCTTGTATATGATATAGACTGCAAAGTAAGGTAGGTTAGATATATATCCCTACAATAAAAATGCCCTTTTGCGGGAACTAAAACTACCGTAATAGATTTTTTCTGACAAACTAACCTCGCCACATAATTAAGTCTTACATTACTTAAATATGACTATTGTATTGCCTTAAACTTCTATATAAAAGTTGGCCTAAGAGGTCAAGACAATCCAAACTCTAACTCTAATGAGTTTAAAGTTCTTTTTGTGTTTATAAATTTTAAATTATAATTTAAATATGACACCAAAAGACGTCTTTTACGCTACATCTTGGAGTTCGTCGCAAATACTACTTATTCCGGCATTTTTATTTTTCACAAATAGAAACAAATATTGTCACAATAGAAACAAAAATTGTCACAAATACGTTGTTCGTATTGTCGTCGTTGGGAATACTTATTTGTCATGCTGAGATATTGCCGCAAAAGATCTTTTGCAACAACCTTTCTTGTCGATCATTGTCTTTTTCTACATTAACTAATCGCCGAAAAGACCTACCTAGCAATTTACCGAACCACGCGAAGCATTTCCTTCATGGAGACGGAAAAAAACACTAATGACAGCATCTTTGGTCGAAAAAACTGCATTGAAGATTGACTTCTATCCACAGTGAGGCAACGTGGGAAAATTAATTTTATTTACATATAAATGTCGCCGCAAAAGTTTATTTTCCACAAGCAGATAGCGCAGGAAAAGAAATACTGACACCCCTTTCGTTTGCTATATCAACTCCAACATTGGCTAAAGCATTTCCATACACATATATATATATATATATATATATATATATTAGTTCTGTCATATCACTAAACATGATGCACATGAAAGTAGTACTTAACAAAGAAACATGGTTTGACTCGGCCATTGTAAACAAAAAGCAAGAATTGCATGAGCAAGTTAAAGTAACTTCATCTGGTTCATACATACAGATTCAATTACTTCATGCCATCAGTAGTGGTATTGGCTTGAACTCTTGAACTAGAATTCATCAAGTCCCTCGGGTAGTCCTGTCTTTAGGAGTAGTCCCTTTCAATCCCTATTCTGCCTAGAGACTTGCTGCAAAAAGATATCAGGAATATGCCAACCATTAGTTGATCTTCATAATAATTAATTTCTAATATAGCAGAATATACAAACTGTAAGTGGAGATGGCTCACCAATATCTTGATAGAATGATACCCTTATAGATGAGCCAGAATATTAGAGCATATAAAGTAACTTTTTTTTTACAATGAATGAAAAATTTAAACAACCCAGTGGGTTTTTTTTTTTTTTTTTTTTTTTTATAAGTATAACAACCAACATAAATAAAAACAATTATAAATGGACATAGTTTTAATGAGAGAGACCGAACCAATTAGAGAGAGCTTCTCAGGGTAGTGAGTGAGAAAAATTATGACAATTCCTACAGAAGACCAAACAGGAGGTTGCATAAAATTCATTTTGATAATTCCATTCAACACCAAAACAATACAATAGATATGGCCACATTTTACCATTGAACTTCACTGCAATCATGTGCGTTAAACGTTATTCAGTAGTTCAGTGCAGTTTGCAAGTCCAATTATAACAATAGCAATAATGGTTCATTTAATGATTCCCAGATCATATGTATGCAATGCTCAACAAGCTATTCACACTTGATGCTATCTTAAGTATCCATAACCAACCCTATCCATTTATCAAATGATTACTATTCTATTTACTTAAATGCATGGCAGGACATAAAGCACATAAAGGGGTATAACTAAGCAAGTATGGACCAAGCCTACAAAAGGAGTAGAGACCACCTGTCTGGTAATAGGTTGTATGTCCTTCCTGTCACTTCCTTTCTTGCCACATCCTAACTTGCTCAACAAAAGCGACCAACAATGACATCATCCCCATCAAATGGCTGATCAACCTTCTTCAAAAGCTCAAAAAATAAAAAACGTGCATCATGTCATACAAAAGGATGTCTAGACATCGACTGGAGTCTCTTTATGAGACTCCCTCTGAGACTGCAATTCCGTCAAGCGAGTGTTCATCTGTTTCTCAAAGTCTTGAAACTGGTTCCTGAATTCTAGTAAATCAGTCTTCAATGCCTCAAGCTGGCTCTTGTATAGCTCGGCATTAATCTTGTTCTTCTCATTCTCCTTGCTAATGCGTTGATAATCCCTATTGTTGCGCACTGAAATAGATGGTTCAGGTGTAACAGAGTAGCCTAGACCTCTTGCATAACCTGATCGCTGTCCTAAAACCTCCTTGAACACCGCATTAGCTGCTTCATCGTCATTCTCGTCCAAGTCTCTCTCCTTCAACCTCTCAACCATCAGATTCTACATGACCATTAACGAACACAATTACAATTGTACAATAGGATTTCATTTAATAAACATCAACAGATTTAACTTACATAATTGTGTTCTGCTGTTTCACTAATAAATCTACTCTTCTTCTTTGACCAATGCACTTCTTTATAAAAAGCTACCAAATTTGGGGCTTGTTCATGCTTCATCATCAAAGACTTTGTTAGGATTCCAATAACATAGGCAAGAAAATTCACTCCTTTAATTGATGAATGTACTGCTTAGTACTTACCTTTTCCTCCATAATCCTAACAAATGACTTCCTGCCACCTGTGTGGTTGATCTGTTGTTTTTGCCTATTTTTTCTATTTGTCTTTGACAGCTTCTGTAATTTAATTTTTGAACATTACTTCATCATTTTAGGGAAAGGAATCAATGCACCAACATATAAAAATCATAACGATTGAGTTATCACAAAGAAAGAACTTAATATACATTAATATTTACCTTGAAGCCTTGGCTTGACCACCTTTCACATAACACTTCCCATACAGGCTTCTCCACCAAGGTTGTCCCACCGGAAAGCGCCGCTTCGTGCGTTTCATACCCCAGATATACCTTGCGCAGTAGGTAGTGGAATGCATTGTACTTTCGAGCAAGTGTATTTGTCACACACTCACGGTGGGAACTTTGTGTCCAATCCAATACAAAGTCAGCCTAAGCATCATATATTAGAGAAAAGCGTTTTTGTAAGACGTTTGGTTTGCATTAATAAAAAAAATATCTGACAACCTTTCTTAAATAAATCATGGTACCCGAACACGGTCGATAAGCTCATCTTTCTCCTCTTTGTCTACCATGGTCCAGCTTGCATGCCTCATGTTGGCATGAAGTCTCACAATCGTTGTCAATCGTCCAGAAAAGACGTTGTAATTTTCGCATGAGGGACCTCTTTGTCCATCCTTAATATTTAAGGGTATCTTTCCATATTTACGGAGGCGTTCAAACTCCGTGCCCTTTGCTGGTCCCCGACCACGTTTTCGAGTGGGCATATCTGATCAACAAAACCCCAAATATCATTAATCGCAAAAGACCACAAATGGCCAAGTTAATAAATGCCATAAATATTACTGTCAATAAGGGTCAAATGTTCAGCTTACCTTCAATATCTGCACCCCTATGGGCCTCATTAGCATCATCCATGGTATCATCTAGGCCAACATTTGGTGATTGAGTTGGATCATTTGACGATGTGCCCACTTCGTTATCTTGTAGATTCAATACTGGAGGTTGTGCCTGTGTGCCTCTGCCTTCACCTATTGATACTTTTCCATAGCGTCCACGTCGTCCTTTCCGTCGTCCTCTTATGGATTGCCCCATTGTCAATACTGTGGATATTAGTCCTACACTTATGATAGAAGAAAAATGGCTTATTAGTTTATTCCTCTATATTCATACACAAGCACTAACCATCAACCTCGAGGATTAAAAAGTAAAGAATCATGCTTACTAAATAAATCTCCCAACATAAATCTTACAATGACTCTCGGCTGATATTCTAAAAGTGAAAACTTGAATCTATTTATATAAGTAAAAATCAACATATACATTAGAGGAACTTGCAGCATCGTATCCTATGATTGTCAACCATTAAATCATATAAAACATATGTAAAAGAAAAGAGAAAATTTTGAAGAAAAAAAAAAAGCAAAAATGATCCATGAGACAAACATTTGAACAATGGTAGGCAGCCATGGTAGAGGAAGGCGAGATTTTTTTTATATAAGTAAGAAGAATTTATTAATCCACATAATTAGGCAAGGCCCAAATACATAGGAAGTATACAGGAGAGGAACCTAATTACAAGCTAAGCGCTGTGAAAAACAACATAACAATCATTAAAACTAATCTCATTCAATACAATAGCCGAAGCCCAAAGTAACAATGTATGAAAGAAAAAGTCCCTAAACCCTCTAGATGAGGGTTCCCTGTTATCAAAACAGCAGCCATTCCTCTCGTTCCAAGTACACCACATTAAACATAGAGGCATCATCTTCCAAACAGCAGCGATTTGACGATTTCCCTGAATTCCTCTTCAACATGACAATAAATCTACCACCCTCCTAGTCATTACCCATGCAATACCAAGCCTAATGAAGATTTCATCCCATAAAACCTAAACTACTTCACAATCCGCCGATTCACCGTTTCTTTTACAAATGAAACACCAATCCATTATGTAAAGGCCAGGCTCTCTCAGCTTATTGGTGGTCAATATTTTTCCATGAGAGGCTAGCCAGCCGAAGAAAGCAATCTTGAGAGAAACAGTACTCCTCCGAATGCGCTTCCAAGGGAAGGCAATGGAAGAATAGGTCGACATAACCTTATAATAAGATCTAATCGAGAAGTTCTTTTTTTTTTTTTTTTTTTTAAGATAAGTAATAAGTAGATTTTATTCATACGAATGGAATAGGCATAGCCAGTGTACACAGGAATAACCTTATAATAAGATCTGATCGAGAAGTTCTCTTTTTTTTTTTTAGATAAGTAATAAGTAGATTTTATTCATACGAATGCAATAGGTATAGCCAGTGTACACAGGAAGTATACATAAGAACACCTAAATACATTCTAGGTTAATGCAAGAAAGTCATGGACATTGTTTCCATCAAGTACAATGGCTGAAAACCAATGCATTAAAGTACACATAAGAAAATTCTAAAGCTCCGCTCCATATCTTCAAAGCATCTCTCATTCCTCTCCGACCTGTGCACCACATGAAATACAACGGAATCATCTTCCACACTGCCACCACTTGAGGACATCCTTGAATCACCTTCCAACAAGCCAATAAATCCACCACCCTCAAAGGCATTACCCAAGCAATATCCATTTTTCTAAAGATCTCATTCCAAAGCCCCCTTGTGACCTCACAATGCAATAGTAAGTGATCTACAGATTCTCCATGTATTTTGCACAATAGCACCAATCTAACACGATAATTCCACTCTTTCTCAAATTGTCCATAGTCAAGATCTTCCCAAGCGCGGTAGTCCAAACAAAGAAAGCTAATTTAGTAGGCACTCAGGTGCTCCATATCTTCTTCCATGGGAATGAAACATGGCCTTGAGCTGACAAAATCCTGTAATATGTCCTAACTATACATTTCTTACTGTCATTGGCCCTCCACTGCAGCTTATCCTCCTGAGCCATAGGATTTCTCATAGAATAGAGCAACCTAAAAAAATCAGCCATAGTATGCAGTTCCCAATCATGAATATCCCTAATAAAAAGGACATCCCACTGCTAAGAACCATGGGAGGATATCTGCATATCTGCCACAGAGGCCTCTCTGTTAGCTGCAATACAATAGAGTGCTGGGAATACCCTATGTAAAGCACCCTTGCCACACCAAACATCGTGCCAAAACCTAATTCTGGAACCATCTCCCACCACAAACCGTATGTGACTTTCAAGACCCAGTCAACCCCTCCTAATAAATTTCCATAAGCCCACTCCATGCCCCCCCTCACTACAGTGGAACACCAACCTCCCCACGCACTCCCATGTCTGGAATCAATAGTCTCCTTCCATAGCGTCTCCTCTGAGTGATACCTCCATAACCATTTTCTCAACAATGCTTTATTGAAAGTCCTCAAATTGCATACTCCCAAACCGTCATTCGGAATTGGAGAACAAACTTTGTTCCAATTAACAAGATGGAATTTTGTTTCCTCCTCCACTCCCCCCCATAGAAAAGCCTGAAATAATCTCTCAATTCTAGTCGCCACCCCTGCAGGCCAAGGAAAGAGGGAAAGGAAATATGTGGGAGATTAGTTAAAGAACTCTTAATAAGAACGAGTCACCCCCCCTTTCGATAAATACATCCGTTTCCACCCAACAAGCTTTCTCTCAACTTCTCCACCACCCCATCCCATATGGCTCAAGCCTTAAAAGGTTGCCCCCAATGGAAGTCCAAGATATTTCATAGGCAAGGAAGACACCTTGCAATCCAACAACCGCACCAAGCTATTAAATATTGGGCACCACACCCATCGCAACCATCTCAAATTTACCAAGGTTAACCTTAAGCCCCGACACTGCTTCAAAGCATAACAAAAGAGCTCGCAGAGATTGAATCTGGCTAGGATCTGCATCACAAAATAAGAGAGTATCATATGCAAATAATAGAAGTGAGAGTAAAGTAGGACCATTCATGCCATTTCCCACCAAAAAACCGGAGAGAAAACCTCCAACAGCAACTGTCACCATCTCGCCAAGAGCCCCCACCACAACGATGAACAAAAGAGGAGACAAAGAGTCCCCTTGCCTCAGACCACGTGAGTTGTTAAAGAACCCAGCAGGAGTGCCATTGACTAACATCGAAAAACGAGCGGTAGATAAACAATAACGGATCCAAGAAATCCACCTATCACCGAAGCCACACCTTCCGAGCAAATAAAAGAGGAAATCCCAGTTCACATGGTCATAGGCCTTTTCCATGTCAATCTTACAAAGAATACCTAGCATGCCTTCCCTCATCCTATAATCAAAGCATTCATTGGCAATAAGCACCGAACCCAGAATCTGTCTCCCATGAATGAAAGCATTTTGAGGCTTAGATAATATACGTTCCAACACCGGGCTAAGTTGATTAGCTAGAACCTTCGATATAATTTTGCAAACTCCGCTCACAAGGCTTATGGGGCGGAAATCCTCAACTGCCTTAGCCCCATGTTTCTTTGGTATAAGAGCAATGGACGACGCATTGAGGCTTTTCTCAAATTTAAGGAAAGAGTGAAATTCTATGAAAACCTACAAAACATCACATTTCACGACATTGAATGAGTCCAAAGCAACCCATCCTCCCCCTCCAGCCTTTAAATTCAGCACGTATAACGCACTGTAAAATTAAATAATATCCCCCACCTCCCAATCCTGGACAGCTCTAATAAACCTCATTGACCATTGAAGAGAACCAATAGAAATGTCCACGTTGTCAGCCAATGAGGCACCCTCATCCAACGCAATCCTATAAAGAGAAGGGAAAGCATTCTTCAAATCAACTCACCACACCAAATATTGTACCAGATTCTTTGTGAGCGGGATCCCGGCCAAGATTTGTTCCTTGAGGGCTCTTTCGCTTTGTTTTGAAGCTGCCTCTGGCCTTAAGGTAAATTTATTGAAATATGAAATGGTTCCTATTGGCTTGGTTAATAATTTTGGCGAATTGGCTGCTATCTTGGGCTGCAAGGTGTCATCTTTGCCCATAAAGTATCTTGGTCATCCCTTGGGCGCTTCTCATAAATCCAAGGCAATGTGGGATGGGATTGTTGAAAAGATCGAATATAGATTGGCGGGTTGGAAGAGGATTTATTTGTCCAAAGGTGGTAGAATAACCTTAATCTTATCCAACCTCCCAACATACTTTCTATCTTTATTTCCTTTGCTTACAGGGTGGCAAATAGATTGGAGAAGATTTTTCGTGATTTATTGTGAGGAGGTTTAGAGGATGAGAAAAATTCCATTTGATTAAGTGGGATAAGATCTGTACCCCTTTATCTGGTGGTGGTTTGGGGGTTAGAAAGTTGAGAACCTTCAATACTACCCTATTAGGTAAATGGTTAAATCAGTATCATCAGAAAGGGGATGCTCTTTGGAGGAATGTTATTGATGTTAAATATGGGAGAATTTGGAGAGGTTGGTGCTCAAATGAAGTAAGAGGGGCATATGGTGCGGGAGAAATCCACAACATATGCCGAAGATAAAAAGAAAGTGGTCGCTTTTTATATTCAAATGCAGTTCATAACACCTGACACCTTTTTTACCCACAAAATCATGCCGCAAGCTGATTTTCACTAGACTTAGGTGTTAATTGCAATCAAAACTACTTCTCCCCACAAAAGATTTGGCCTCAAAAATAAATATTTGTTGTAGATATAGGTCCCTAAAAATCCTGCTACAGTTACAAATACTACTATTCCCACAACACCCAAGAGACTATTGCTCCAACCATTGAGAAAACCAAAAAACTTCAAATAGCACAAGCATGAGAGTACAAATGAACTTGCAACAACATATATTAAACCGATAATGGATGTGAAGACCAATTTAAAGAACTAATTACTGTGATCGAGGCAAGCCACGCGCTTGAAACCAAATCAAGTTTCAAGAAAAGCAGGGACTTACAGCGTCTTTTTTGGAGAATCAAATACGACGCTAAGGGTGGTAGCTCATCTAGAGGGACGTCTAAAGGCATGGTATTGTGAAGACAGGAAACCAAGGGGTTGGAGTGGGGTTTTTTGGTAGAGTTTTAGTTTTACGGGAAGCAAGGGGTTGGGCTTAGACTTGGTGTATTTTGGGTTGTTTTTCACGGGCTTTTTGGGTTATTAGGGTTTTTCTATTATGGGCAAGGCATTCTCTTGTATACATTCAGTGTACTTGGTTACTCCTTTTGATATGTATATAATATTTTTACTTATTAAAAATAAATAAATATTGAACCGATAATAGGCAAAAGGTTCTCAAAATATGGAAATAATTGGGCCACAACAACTGTGCTAGTGTGTAATCCTATTCTGATAAGCATCGATTCTTTTGATTTTCTGATAGCCCATGTTGAAGGGCAGTTGCTATTGGGTTACTGCTAATGCATACTTCATAACAGCAATAAGTGGCATATATGCTAACAATGATGGTTACACGTGGCCACACACATTTCAATCCCATGCACAATAAAAAGAAAAGAATCTTTTTAAGTTAAATCCAGATAACTACAGGAGTAGAGCAGCTTGGTGATTAGTGATTAGAAAAAAAAAAAAAGAAATTAAACAAATTGGATAATTTGTGTCTAGAGGAAGATGAACAAATTGACGATTACTAAGTTATTTTTAGAGCTCTTGGTTATGCTATTCTAGCAGAAATCTCTCCCTACAGGGAAAAACATATAATGATAAGAACAGATGCTAAAAAAGACATAAAGCTAGAAGTTCATGTGATTAGGAGAAATATACACACAACCATACAAGTTATAACTCACAGATTTATTCAAGGAACAATGGCTTGAATCTCAAAAAATGGCCCATACTTTCACATAAGAAAGCCCCAAAATTCATGAATAGACTCTGCTTTGCATATGTGCTTAATCTGACCAAGTGACCAGAAATGACCAAGTGAATAAATACCATAAATATTACTGTGAATAAGGGTCAAACTTTCAGCTTACCTTCAATATCTACACTCCTACGGGCCTCATTAGCATCATCCATGATATAATCTAGGCCAACATTCGGTGATTGAGTTGGATCATTTGATGATGTGTCCACTTCATTATCTTGCAGATTCAATACTGGAGGTTGTGCCTGGGTGCCTCTGCCTTCACCCATTGATCCTTTTCCATAGCGTCCACGTCGTCCTTTCCGTCTTCCTCTTATGGATTGCCCCATTGTCAATACTATGGATATTAGTCCTAAACTTATGACAAAGAGGAAAAATGGCTTATTAGTTTATTTCCCTATATTCATACACAAGTACTGACCAGCAACCTCAAGATATTAAAAAGCAAACCATGCTTACTAAATTAATCTCCCAACCTAAATCTTAAAATGACTCTTGGCTGATATTCTAAAAGTAAAACTTGAATCTATTTAAATAACTAAAAATCAACATATACATTAGAGGAACTTGCAGCATCGTATCCTCTGATTCTCAACCGTTAAATCATATAAAACATCTGTAAACGAAAAGAGAAAAAAAAAATTGAAGAAAAAAAACAAAAATGATCCATGAGACAAACATTTGAACAACAGTAGGCAGCCATGGTAGAGGAAGGCAATATTATTATTTTTTATATAAGTAAGACGAATTTATTAATCCACATAATTAGGCAAGGCCCAGCATACAGGAGATGAACCTAGTTACAATCTAAGCGCTGTGAAAAACAACATAAAAATCATTAAAACTAGTCCCATTTAATACGATAGCCGAAGCCCAAAGTAACAATGTATGAAAGAAAAAGTCCCTGTTCAAGGGCAGTTGCTATTGGGGTTACCACTAACGCATACTTCATAACTTCATAACATGAATAAGTAAATTGGCCTATATGCTAACAATGATAGCTACACGTGGCCACGCACATTTCAATCCCATGCACAATAAAAAGAAAAGAATCTTTTTAAGTTAAATCCAGATAACTACAGGAGTAGAGCAGCTTGGTGATTAGGGATTAGAAAAAAAGAAATTAAACAAATCGGCTAATTTATGTCTAGAGTACGATCAACAGATTGACGATTACTAAGTTATTTTTCGAGCTCTTGGTTATGCTATTCTCGCAGAAATCTCTCTCCCTACAAGGAAAAACATATAATGATAAAAACCGAAGCTATAAAAGACAAATAAAGCTAGACGTTCACGCGATTAGGAGAAATATACACACAACCATACAAGTTATAACTCACAGATTTATTCAAGCTACAATGGCTTGAATCTCAAAAAATGGCCCATACTTTCATATAAGAAAGCCCCAAAATTCATGAATAAACTATACTTTGCAAATGTGCTAAACAGAAATCCATACCCGAACGTGGTTAAGTTGTTCAAAAATCTTGATACTGCGAGCCACCACAGATTTCCAGATCTGCACTACGTTGTGACAATTTCCATTAGGAGCAAAACCATAAATTTTACATACGCATCTAGGGAGAGATGAGAAACAGAGAGGGGAAGGGGGAGAGAGAGAGAGCGGAAGAAGCCGGAATGAAGAATCCTTTAAGAGAGATTGACCATTGAGAGCGCTAAATCAGAAGTTCGGGATGAATATCGTAGAGAGAGGACCACTTTATCATACTATTCTGTAACTATGCCGATCGATCTAGGGTTTCTTGGTGGTACACAATGACAAGGATCGGGGTCTCTGAAGGAGAAGGTTCGGGATGGGAGCCGTGCACTTGCTACTGGAACTTTAGTTCAACTGAACTCTAACGAAGCACGTGGGTGAAGATGGGCCAGGCCTGTGGGCCTTGAATTTCCAAAAGGGCCGGGAGTCTGTTCTTGTTGTGAATTTTTAATTCTACTCACCAATCGTATGGAATATAAGTTTTAGTAAGAATGAGAACGAATTCATATAAATTTGTAAAAATGTAGTAAATCAATTAAATATAAACCAAAAAAACTCTAATCTAGTTTAGAAAGCTAAGTTACAAAAGAAGAAATTAAGAAATAAGAAATAAGTAAAATAAATTCTAAGAATGTAAATTAATCTAAATAAAGAATAAACTACTAATGGAAAATGAATTAAGATAATCTAGAAGTTAATCTTGTTATCATAAAAAATATCATCATTGAATTTTCATTTTTTAAGATAATATCTAAAGTATGTTATTTTTCGCTCAAAAATATAAAATCAAATCATCACTTATATCTATTAAAATAAAATAAAATAAAAAAATATTAGTTTTTAATTTTAACAAAATTATAAATCAATCTTTCGATTGATTAAGATTATTCTAGATCATGAGAAAAGCATGATTGAATTGATATAAAGAGTTCTATCTCTCTCAAATGATATGAAATAAGAACAATATATCGTTGAATACATAAATAATTAAGAAAAAAATCAATCTCATAAATAATATTAATAATCTTTAATGAGACTTCGTCCTCAACTTTAGTTGAAGACTTAACTAGACATATTCATAAAAATAAATTCTAAAAAATGCACGTAAATAAACATTAACACAATATTTAAAAGAAGAAAAATGATAATATGACTCTCAAATATACCTACTAAATATACCCACTTATATATATATATATATATTTTAATGGTTAAGGAAATGGCTATAAGTAAATTTAAATTTGAAAAAAAAAGCATTTTAAAAGTGGCAAAAACATCGTTCTTTAAAAACAAAAACTCAAGAAAAAAAAAAAGTGTAAAATCCGGATTTTCGAGTCCAAATCTGGATATCCACCCAGGTTTCGATCCGTTTTATCCGGGTGGATATTCGCTCGTTTTTTAAAATTCGGATTTGGATCCGGATTTACCCAGATATCCAGATCCAGATACACATCCCTAATTAAGGATGTTTAAAAAATACTTAAAGAAAAATAAAAGAAAAACAAAAGTATTCATTTGTATTAATGTGTATATTTGAGGTGCATGTACATCCTAACATTATCCTTTAAAAAATTTAAAGAAAAATAAACAGTACGTTCAAAACACATAACTGCAAAAACAATGTAAACTCCAGTTTTTTCTCTCGTGCAGTACGTGCTTTATTTATAGAGCTTGGCCAAGTCAATCTCCTTTCTCGTTTACTGCCTCTTCTTTTTCTTTTCTTCTTTCTTCACCTTATCATCACCATCAGCCTTCTCACTGTCTTTTTTTTTTTTTATCTTCACCTTAGCTTTTCCGTTGGTGACTGTCAGTGCAGCCTTCCCTTCACATTGTCAAGTTCACGTTACCTTCATGTGCATGTGTAGCACTCCAGCTGCTTTGTTTCTTTTGTTTTTTAACTCCTTTTGTCAATAAAAGTCTATCTTTGGAATGCATCGATATTATATTAGCCTTACAATTCTTCATCACTTCAGTTCCTTCATTAAGATAAAAAAAAATTAAATAAAAATAAAAATAAATAAATATTTCAAAACTAATAAAATTGATTAACACTACATAATTGTAATAAAGTTTTATTTAATTTAGTAAAATTATGCACAATTCGACTATTATCACATTCTCTAACCAACTTATTGCTAGTCTCTAGCAATATTTAAAGCGACTGAAAACTAAAGATAAAAAACTAAATATGTTTTCTTCTTTTTTTATTTTTTATTTTTATTTTCCATTTTCCTTATTTGTCATTTTCCTAAGCAAAAAGTTTAATGAAATGATAAAATACTACAAATACTAAAGAAATTTCATATGCCTTCCATACTCACTATGAGCAAAAGTTTTAGCCACACAAAACACACCCCTGGTGTAAGCAAAATCAAATATCTCACAAATAAATTATAAGAAGAAACTCTTGATAAGAAAAAATAGACAATCTCTTGAAACACTTGGTAAGAAAAAATAGACAGCCTCATGAAAGGATGCCAAAAATAGAATTTATACCACGCTTTATTCTATAGCCTTGTCAATATCTAAATTATGCAATCCTCAAGATCGAATAAGAATTTTATTGGCACATAACGAAGGGTCAAAGAGAGGAAACATATAATATGTGGATAATGGTAAAAATAAGAAGTGTTTTCAAGAATAGTTGGACTNTTTTTTTTTTTGGAAATCCCCACACTTCACTATATTTTCACCATACTTATACAGATTGAACAAGTCTATTATTGAAATAATTTAGAAAAAAAGTTTAAGAAAGAAAGGCCAATCAATAGGCTCAACGGAGTGACTAGAGGCAATGTATCAAGAAAAGAAAGTGGAGGCTCAAAATAAACAAAAAAGGCTTAATGTCATCTTTGAAAGACTAGCATAATTTTTCAACTTTTTTATTTTTATTTTTTATCAAAGAGTGGGCAATCACCTATCCAATAGCGACGCCTTTCCGAATTTATTAATATTAAAACTCTTGCTTATGGCAGAGAAAAATCGTGAAAACAAAAACAAGGCTCTTGAAAAAAAACTTCAAAGAACCCAAGCCCGGAAAATACACACTAGCATAATTTTTCAACATCCATGACTTCCAGGGATTAAAATGTGGCATAAAAAATTGATTTGCATTGGGCCAAAAGAAGGAATAGTGAGACTAAAGCAACATTTTTTTACGTTTCAAAGTGAAATTTAGAGTAGAAGAAAAATAACCCTATGAAAAAATAGATTGGCTGAAAAGTCACAAGGGTTAACAGTCTCCACATTGTTATCTTCAAGATTTTAAAACCACATTGATCCATCAACAGGAGGCCATAAATGTGTAGCTATGTGCTTGTGTAATAAAGTGAGCATGAAAACAGTGAAACTCTTTATATAGAAGTAATATAATAAACTCCAACATAAACTAGTGCCAATAATTTTTTTTTTTTTTCTGAAAGACAAAAACTAATGATGACTCAAAATAAAGGAAAGAAAAAATATAACCAGCAAATGATACCAACTTAAAATAGAATAACTCACCCAACTTAAACCGAACATTGTCCTCAATGTGAAGATTATATGCTCAAATATACGTTTTCAATGTGCAAAACCAAAATATAGTAACACATGAGAATTTGGAACCATAGAGGTGGCCGGCGAGAAGAGAATTTACCTAATCAAGCTGATTATTGAAAATCTATATCCTGCAAAACTTTAGCTAAAAAGAAAATAACAAGAGAGAAAAACTAGGTACTAAAACAAAGATCAATTGAAAATAAAAAGAGACAAAAAAAAAAATGCATTTTTTTTTGGAAAAAAAAAAATCTATAACAAAACTACAGATTAATCCTGATAAGCAAGATATTCTAGTGGCACTTCTTTAACTTCTAGACTTTGGATTTTTAAAAATGGTTTCAAATGTTGACCATTAATTTTAAAAGTATCACTATTTTTATAATTTTCAATCTCAATTGCCCCATGTGGAGATGCACTACGAACAGCCTAGTCCCTCTATATCATAACTTTTCTAGGAAATAATGTAAACGAGAATTATAAAAGAACTTTTTGACCTAGTTCAAAAGATTTTCTCAATATGTTTCTATGTTAAACTATTTTCATTCATTCCTTAAATGATTTGACAATATCAAAATTGCATACAAAATGAGTACAACAAGCTTCTAAAGAGTTCTCACATATACTAGACAAGACTTTCAATCATATTAACCTCACAGACATTTTCATCCTTTGACATTTGCTTGCTTATATGAAAAATATTAAGCTCAACAATCATGTTTCTTAAAGAAATTTTCATCACACCACTTCAACAATTAATTAAAGCATTAGATGTGGCTAAGAAAGGCCGACAAAAAATAATATGGATTTGTGTACTAACATTTTGAGTGGGTTCAGTGTCTAATACCACAAAATCTACTAGAAAATAGAATGAATCAACTTTGATCAACACGTCCTCGACAATACCTCTGGGGGTCATAATAGACCTATCAACTAACTAAAGTATCATTTGAGTGAGTTGATCAAAGTTGATTCATTCTAATTTAATCATTTTTTATATAATTTTTCTATTAAAAAAAAGTGGAAAAAAAGTTCATGGACAAAATCAGACTAAATGGATCGGGCTGCTAGCTAACGATCCAGTCTAGTAAAAATGATGGACTGAAAATTTTGGTCTATGACCCTTCCCAGATTAGACCGGACCGATTACACTCCTACCATCCACAATATTGACAAATTTTTATCTGCAAGATTCAAATTTCTATATTTCTCTTACAAACTAAATATTGTAGTATCAAAGACGTAGAATATGTATCCTCCTTGTAGTCTTGCAAATAGAATCTTTAAAAAAATAATAGGAGGTTTTAACTAGAGCTTTTAGGATCTCTTTGGAAACAACTTTTTTCAAATATTTTTAGACTACTTCACTACTGTAAAGGACGTGTCCCACCACCGTTTGTGATCGTTAACTTGTAAATCGTTAAGTGAGCAGCATGGAGCGTCTGTGATACCTTTAATGCTTAAGTTAGTAATGTGTGAGAGATAATAATTCAATAATATTTCATTAGATTGATCGAAAGTTACATGTTGCCCCTATATATATGCATGAAGAATATTGGATGAACACTATAAACTAATTAACTTTGTGTAATGCTTAGCCATTAGAAGGCTTATCCCTGATGTAAGAGAATTATTTAATCACCACATGGTTCATATTCATAATGTGAGGTTTATCCTTCTCTAATAAATAGGACGGCTAGGGTCTTTGTTAAACTGCACAACTCTTTTGAATCATCTATGGTTGATGGGCATTGGGCCCCTAGTTTGGGCAATACCAATATTAACTGCTCCAACTACTATTTAGAAACTATTAATTACTATTTTATTACTATTTTTATTACTATTTACAAATTATCTAAAATATTCTTAATATTTAAATGGAATCGTTCCATTTGCTTGAACTTTTTTTCTTTTTAAAAAAATGCTTTGCCTTTTTTAGTTCAAAGCCCATTTCTATTTAAGGCTCAATTAGTCCATAACCAATGTAAGGACCGATTTATCTATGGAGAAGAATCCATCTACTCTAATGGAGAAATGAGCCTAATAAAATATTCCAATTTTAATTGATATTATTTGTTTCAATAGGTTTATAGGTCGATCATCTAGACCTATTCGGGTTGACCCTTGTGGACATGGCTACGTTTAGGTACCAAGAATATCTTAGGTATTTTGAGAATACTTAACTATTATTCATTACTTTATTATTACTTTTCACCTACTTTTTACTACTATTGATTACTTTTCTATTATTAATTTTTCACTACTATTCACAACTCTTCTCAATACTTTTGCATATTATTCATTATTTTATTATTACTTTTTACATACTATTCAAAATATTGAGAATACCTCAAAATACCTTATTACTATTCATTATTTTATTATTACTTTTTACATACTATTCACTACTATTTAATATTATATTATTACTTTTTCACTACTATTCACAACTCTTCTCAATACTTTTGCATATTATTCATTATTTTATTATTACTTTTTACATACTATTCAGAATATTGAGAATACCTCAAAATACCTCACTACTATTCATTATTTTATTATTACTTTTTACATACTATTCACTACTATTTAATATTATATTATTACTTTTTCACTACTATTCACAAAATATTTGAGAATACCTCACTACCTAAACGCAACCTTAAGTCCCGCTACGTCTATCGACGATGATTGATGTTAACGACATGTTTTGCACACCTTTTGGGCTAGACTCCAACAACTCAGGTCTTTGAAAATGGGCCTGCAAAAGATGGAGAGTAGTGAAACTTGGAAAGGGTGGCCTTGGGACCGGGTAACCTCCGATACCGAAGTTATTAAATATTCTTGAAAGTTTGTAAATGAATAAAGGAATCTAGGGATCACAGAGAGATATTATCATACTTGAGATATGCTATTTATATTATAAGTCTAGGGGACAGATCGTGCCTGCCCTTATGAAGTCTACGTCCTTTGTATTGTTCCCTGTGTCAGAGCCATTTAATGTGGCGTGGCTCTGCAACGACATCATTAATGTGGCGTGGTTCTCCGACCTCATTCTTCCAGACTATCTTCTTGATGGTCCTTTGATACCTTTCCTATGAGTAGATCAAGGGTTCCCCACATATTACGCCTACTATAGGGGTGGGCACTCGAGGGCTGGACACTATTCGAGGGGCCTTCAAATCGACAAGTCTCATTCCTTGTAGCACCATCCCTCTTGGAGGTTGCGTCTACAGGACTTTTCTCGTGGGCAAGATTGAAAACTATTTGCCTTGGGCTGGGCCTTTGGCCTCACTTCCCTTTCATTCACAGGCTTCTTGGGCTCAGTTGGGGGAAAATCTCCTTACAATCGAGAATCCTAAACATGTAATTTTTTTTATACATTTTCTTAAACTTTTAAATATATTTAAAAAATTCACAAAATTATTAATAAACACTTCCTTAATTATTAAATAAAAAAAACAATCGAGACCCTATGGGTATTCTCAATAGAATAATTTTTTCCCCAAAATAATATCATTCTAATATTTAAGTATTTATATATTAAAATAATATTTAAAAAATAACTTAAAAGTTTTCTGAGAAGTTAGCTCCTATCCAAGCATGACGCAGCAATAGTCATGTCTATAGTTAATTTAGAGTAATTTACCCGCACAATCATTTTTATAATTATATTTTAAAATGAAAAAAATTCTATTACCAAGTCAATTAGAACCCATCTAATAAAGTATTTACATAATATAATTTGATTTAAAAGATAAATTTTAAAATGTGAATTATACAAATCAAATCTTACTTTAAGTGATTTGGATCGTGTGCTCTCCACATCTATGCAAAGTGATGAGGATATCTATGTAAAATGATGTTACTTGTGTAAGTTATTTTATAAAAATACTCATAATTCAAAACATAATTATATAAATAATTGTAAAAAAAAGTTGTATGTCTATCATTTTCCTTTAGTTTGTCACACACTTTAGGGTAATATCATTGCCGAAATCTGCACTTCCATCATTGATTCCTAGAAACTAGGACAAGAATTCCTATGACTTCTTTGGGAAGTAAGATGATCTCATCTCAAAATCCCTCATAATTTTCTTCCCAAATATCACTAAAATACAAACATTTTTCAATTTTAAATCTTTAACTTTTTCATCTAAGTGCATGTTTGGGATTGCATTGGGAAATAGAACTTATAACTTTATGGCTTATAGCTTATAGATTATAGTTTAAGTAATAAACTATACTATTAAAAAATTATTTACTAATCATATGTTTAAAATACCTTCAAACATGTTACGTTTGTTTCGAAACAAATTAAAAAAGTATTTTTTTTAGATGGAAATGACGATTATTTGATTTTTTTTTTTTTTTAAGATTATGACCATATCATTGAAAATTTGAAAATTGTAATTATCTAAAAGTTATAAGTATTTTTGCCTATTGATAGTCTTTTTAAATTCAAATTATGTTTCGCATTATCCGAAAAAGCACGTCTGAGAAATATGCTCTTCCTCAAACGTAGTTTTTAACTTATTTGAGATTCAAAAATACTTTAATATGTAACACTCAAAGAACTTAATTTTTTTATTAAAGAGTTTTTAAGTCTATTAAGCACTTTTTAAGACTCATAACGCAACTCCAAACATGTTCTAATTGTCATAACTTTTTTAAATTTCCAAACAAAATATAAAAAATAATATAAGTTTTTCAAATTTTAAAACAAAAATAATATTAAAAAAATGAGGTTTGCTACATCCATCGAGATTTCTTATAGAATTCTCATCGAATGTGTAAATTTTTCTTTTATCTTTTTTTGTTTTTTTCCAATCATTTTTTTAAACTACTTAAACATTTTTAAAAAATCACAAAGTCATTAAAAAATACTTCTTTAATTATTAAATAAAAAAAAAGTACAATCGGTACCCACTCTTGGTGGGTATTTTTATTAGGGCTAGTATTTTCCTAAAAATTTTATATTATAACAATATTTTAAATTTATAATATTTTTGTTCAACATTTTATTTCTCATTTATCAAAACACTATAAAATATATTAATTCAAAATATTTCACTATTATTCACAAAATTCTTGTCTCATTTAAAAAATTCAGAAAAAGTTAATTTTATAATATTTATTAAGTAAAAAATCTTCGCATACAATAATAAATATTATAAGGGTTGCGCTACTGTGCCGCTTGCATTGTACCGCTCTAGATACTGCTTGACGTGGCATATAATTATTAAAAAAAAAACAAAACCAATCAAAAATGGGATATGTTCAAAAACACATTTTAGAAAATTGTTCTTCACCCTCCCATCGCCCTCACCGTCCCGGTGGCTTCCGTTGCAAAGCTTTTACCCTCTTCCATGAGTGCCTTCCGTCGCCTTCTACTTTTGGCTCCCTCTTCATTGTTTGTTTATTTCTGGTAACCTTCACCAGCCACTAAAATTCGATATGTTATTTCTTGTCTTCACAGGTAGACGTGAGGGTTTGTATTTTGAATTTTTTTTTTTCTCAAAGCTTTTGACTTGCTTCTTAGGGGGTTTGTTCTTTTTTATTTTTAAGTTTAGAATTAGCTTGAATTAGTGTGAAAATCATTTACATTCACTGGTTAACATCCATTTACACTATCGTGCCCAGAGCACCGGACCACTTTGTGACCCTCTTCAAGGTGCATGAAACAACATTTGGGAATCAATTCTGGTGTTTAGAGCATGAATCCCATGACCATAAAATAATTTTACCTTTTTCATGTTCTTCGAAATCCATTTCATAATTCTTTTCCCCCACAAAGCATGGAGATCACCCCCTTACAGCTTTAAACTTAGCTTTGGAGGGAGAAGGCTATCATTTATTCTACTATCTTGGCAACCAAACAAGTCTTGATGGAAATAAATGCGTACTTGTAGACCATGAAAATTTAAGCAGTGCATTTGTGGTGGCACAATTTGTGAATTCAATTTGAAGTTTGGACTTGTTTTCATTGAAAATGTTGTTCATACTAGGTGCCTACGGTGGAAAATGCATCATGGATTTATGCTTGGCTGGTTCATTTCTAGCACACAGACACAATGTTTTTCTACCATATTATATATTCTTGTGACATTATATATAGTGATTTACATGAATGTGCCATCCATTCTTACTTTATCATTTCTTTTGCATCCCATTCAATCATCAACTCCCAAATACATTGTAGGAGGGGTTAAGTTTCATTGCATTGAGATGAGAGTAGTGTAAAATTTCTGCAATCAAAGCGGCAAATATTTTGATCGGAGCTTGTTTCTAAGCCCTGTTGAGCCCTTTTAAAAGAAATGTTTTCTTACTTATTTTGGATAGGTTGGATTTAAATATCTTCAAAGGCCAAAATGTGAATTTGCATTCAGCTGTAGTCATTAATTATTGTATGTGTGATATTATCTATTTGTTCAAGTGATCACTGGAACTTTGACCATGCTCAAGTGGAAGTATGACTTGGACCTCCACATTTATGAACTGTTGGACGTTTTGTCCATTTTCTGTTTGAGAGTTGATTTGGAGTGTGTTCTATTTAGTTCATTTTGATTTACCATTTACAGATCCCTCAATAAATGTTGTTTGCAACATTTGACTTAACCATTGGAGATGTGCTCACATATTTTGTTAATCTATACAGTTGAAGGTATACCGTACGTTTATAAAATTTTGTCACTTGGCTTCCAAAATTCTTTGGTCCGTCAAGATAGATGCTGTAAATATAAACCCTCAATCATATTACCAAAAAGGCTCTGACTTAATTGATATCTCACTGTTGTGGTTATATGATTGTGTTCTTGAACTGAGTACATAATCTTGGACTTCCTTAGATGGTGAAGAAATTTTAACTCAAAATTTGTCAAGTCACAAAACTTGTTGTGACGGTCAACCTTGACATTATAAGAAAATACTGAAGTTGAATCTATTTTGCTATACATTTAAAATGTGAATCTGTTCTGCTATACTGAATCTAAAAAAATAGTAGTTAAAATGTAAAAAATACTAAATCTGAATTTGTTTTGCTATACATATTGTTTATTTGTTTGTTTGTGCCAGAAGAATAATGGGAGTATATTAATGAAGGGAATTAGGTTAATATTTTCTAGACAATTTCTACGATAACTACATTTATTGTTACTCTTTGTATATGAACAACAATGTCTGAGTCACGTAGTGGAAATAGCTCAAGTTTAAGAAAGTCAATAGTTGAATACTTCATTTGTTGTTATGGAATTAAAGCTTGTCAAAAAAACTGCGAATACGAAGGAAAATGAAGGGCAACGATTTTTTGGACGCCAAAACTATATGGTGAAATTTTCTCTTCTTGCCCTC
Source organism: Pterocarya stenoptera (assembly GCA_003123785.1). Taxonomy (NCBI): domain Eukaryota; kingdom Viridiplantae; phylum Streptophyta; class Magnoliopsida; order Fagales; family Juglandaceae; genus Pterocarya; species Pterocarya stenoptera. The sequence continues at coordinate 144,100 of QEOT01006910.1, forward strand.
ATATCTCATTCTTGTTGATAGTCTTATTTGTCAAAATTTAAGTGAGAATTGATTTTTGCAGTCTGGGAAGTCTTGTGGATACTTCTGCTGGTATGATCCTGAAATACCATCATATTGTCAAAAGACTATCAAATGATTACAACACTAAATTAATAAATTAAAAATTGAAGTTAAAAAGATCCAAGCATCAATGGATATCCAAACCTTGAATTATCGACTAGAAATAGAGGCCGAGAGGCTCGAGATGCAACTGGAGAAGGCTTCCTATATTCTAATAATTTTATTGTCGTGGTTTTTCTTTTTTGGTTACATATATCCAATTGTTGTTCGTTCCAAGCATCGGGGGACCTATGTAGGGGAGGGGGGCAAAAGTTTGAAAAAAAAATATTAATTTTTTATAATTTAATAGGATTATATTAATCTTATTTTGTGTTGGGCCCCTCTAAAAAATTATCTTGGCCCTCCTCTACAAAATTATTTTGATTTTATAGATTAATTGCTTATAAGTCTAATTTTAAAAAAATTAATCCAATTTAAAAATAAAAAAATAAAATACATTTCACATAAAATAAAATGACCTAATAACCTAATTACACGCTTTTACTCTCTATAAATACAAAAAAGATTTCGGATGGTCTCCTTCACTACCGCCGTTCTCTTTTTCTATTCAAAAGTTGAAATTTTAAAGTTGTCTTGTCTACATCGGCGGACTTGTATAAGGCCCCCCCAAAGTTTGAAATATATATTAATTTTTTATAATTTAATAGGATTCTATTAATTTTATTTTATGTTGGCCCCCTCTAAAAAATTATCTTGGCCCTCCTCTATAAAATTATTTTGATTTTATAGATTAATTACTTATAGGTCTAATTTTAAAAAAATTAATCCAATTTAAAAATAAAATAAATAAAATACATTTCACATAAAATAAAATGATCTAATAACCTAATCACACGCTTTTACTCTCCATAAATACAAAAAAGAATTCGGATGGTCTCATTCACTGCTGTCGTTCTCTTTTTTTATTCAAAAGTTTAAACTTTAAAGTTGTCTTGTCTAGATGATCTGCCAAACAGCCAAAAGGCTAGCTTGAGGCTTACAGACCTACGTTCATACCTTCAAGCAATTTAAAGTTTTTCGCCAGTGCATCGTCTAATACAGTTTGAATTTTTATTTTTAATCTCTTTTTTCAATTTTAATGTTCATTCATATATATAATTGTATTGAATCTATTAGGTTTGATGCAGTGTTTTTAACGTTATTTTTGTTCACTTTTCCCATTCTTTCATGTATTGATATATTATGTCATTGTATTTTTGTTTAATTTTTTTTCTTTTTTAAATAGATTGCTTACTACTTGGTTTGGCTTATATATAATTATGTCTATTGAATGATTATTTATTTTGTGCTTAAAGATTAACTTTAAATTCATGTTTCATGAGTAATTGAATTAATATATATCTAACTTTATTTTATATGTTTCAATTTGATTTTAAATTTAGGTTCATGAATTATGTCTAAATTGAGAACTATCGACTCATTCTTCAAAAGAAAAGAAGTTGATATTCCAAAAAATTCTTCTAAAATTTCAAGGATTGAACCTGAGGAAAATCCTGATCTTAACTCTATAATTGTGGAGTCTGAAGAGATTCATTTTACATCGTCAACTCTTTATTCTAAAGAGATTGATATATTTTCTCTACAACGAGATCCAGGATTACGTCCTCTTATGTAGGACTATCCAATCAATCAACGTGATGAAATAAGAATAGCTTACTTGAAAATGGGTCCATATCAGATACGTCTATCAAAATATCCATTTTCTGGTTCTGAAAAGCATCCTCACTGCTTTCAAGCTTCTTGGTTTGTACAATTCGCATCTTGGCTAGAGTATTCTCTATCAAAAGATACTACATATTATTTATCTTGTTATCTTTTTACAATGAAAGCATCTCAACATTCTGGATGGGATGTATTTACTGTTATAGGATTTAGAAATTGGAAGAAGATTAATGATGAAAAACATTGTGCCTTTTTGAATTATATTGGGGAGGATCATTGCTCTTGTAATAATAATGTTGTGAAAGCTTGTGAAGATTTATTAAAGCAATCAAAGCATATTGATAAAGTAATAAATGCACAAAACTTCGAGCAAATTCTCAACAATCAACTCCGAATAAAAACATCTATTGATGTTGTTCAATGGCTTACTTTTCAAGGATGTGCATTTAGAGGTAATGATGAGACATTTGATTCAAAAACATCGAGGTAATTTTCTTGAGATGCTTAAACTCCTGGCTTCGTATAATGACAAGGTTGGAAAACTTATTTTGAAAAATGCTCTTAAATCTTCAAAGTATACTTCACCCAAAATTCAAAAAGAGATTTTGAAAGTTCTTGTAAAGAAAGTGAGAAATAAAATTCGTGAAGATGTTGAAAATTCTAAATTTTGCATTATTGTTGATGAGGTACGAGATAAATCTAAGAGGAAGCAAATGACTATAATCTTGAAATTTGTTGATGATGATGGGTTTATACAAGAACGATTTTTGATCTTGTACATGTTAAAGATACATCGGCATTGACTCTAAAGAATGAAATATCTGCTGTTATTTCTCATCGTTGTCTTGATATTCAAAATATTCGTGGGTAAGAATATGATGATGCTAGTAATATGCGTGGTGAATGAAAATGATTGCAACCATTATTTCTTAAAGATTGTCCATATGCATACTATGTTCATTGTTTTGCTCATCGATTACAGTTAGCATTAGTTGTTGCATCTAAAGAGGTAATTTATGTTCATGAGTTCTTCTCAAATTTGAATTTCATTATCAATGTGGTGGGCGCTTCATGTAAATGTCATAATGAATTGCAAGCTGCTCAATTAACACAAATTGCACATATGATAGCTATTGATGAACTTGAAAGTGGAAAATGAGCTAACCAAATTGGCACTATCAAATGAGCCAGTGATTCTCATTGGGGTTCTCATTTTTATTCTATTTGCAATCTACTACGAATGTTTGGAGCCACTTGCTCGATGCTTGAAAACATAATAAAAGAAGGATCCACTTACTCTCAATGCGGGGATGCGAATTCTACTTATAAAATGATTACACCATTCTAATTTATATTTATTTTACATTTAATGAAGGAAATCATGGGTATTATTGATGTTCTTAGTCAAGTTTTGCAGCAAAAATCTCAAGACATCTTGAATGCCATGAATAGGGTTTCTACTACAAAAGGACTAATTCAAAAGTTGAGAAATGAAGATTGAAAAAATCTGCTTGAGAATGTTTTATCTTTCGTCAATAAATTTGATATTGACATTTCAGAATTGAGCTCTGGTTATGTACAAAGTCGTGGTTATCATCAACGAGATCACATTACGATAGAGCATCATTATCATTTTGAAATATTTAATGCTAGTATAGATTTTCAAATGCAAGAACTTGACAGTAGGTTTGGTGAATGAGCAACAAAGCTTTTAGCTCTTAGCTCAGCTTTGGATCCAAAGGATGCTTATAAATCCTTTAATATTGATGATATATGTTGTCTTGCAGAAGAGTATTATCTTCTTGATTTTTCTGAGAACGAGAAAATTAATTGAAGGTTTCAATTGAAGCATTTTGAAGTTGATGTGCTTACTAATCTGAAGTTTCAGAGTTTGTCAGCCATTGCAGATTTATGTAGAAGATTGGTAGAGACAGAGATAAAAAATATATTATCTTATTGATATATTGATTCGTTTTGTTTTGACTCTTTCAGTATCTACAACGACCGGTGAACAAGCATTTTCAGCTATGAAGATTGTTAAAACAAGACTTCGCAACAAAATTGAAGATGAGTTTCTAGCAAATAATTTAGTTGTTTATATTGAAAGAGAAATAGTTAAGAATTTTGATTTAGATTCAATAATTGATGATTTTGTTTCTTTAAAAGAACGCAAGTTACAATTTTAGATATTTTATGTTTCATTTGTTTGATATATTTGTATGAGTGTCCTTATGTTATTTCAATGATATATTGTTCTTGGCATATCATATACTTTTTTAATACATAGGTTCTATTAAACGTATTTTATTTTTATTTTAGATCTTACTATTAGATTGTTCTATACCGCAAAAAAAAATTATATAAAAATAGAATAAAAAATATTTTATTATAGTTTTAGCTTTGCTTGACCCTCCTAAAACAAATTCCTGGTTCCGCCACTGGTTCAAAGGAAAATGTTAATGTTGTAATAGAAGTTAGCAACTTGGCAATTGTGTATATGTGTGTGGAAGCTCTTTGTATTTGTTGAGACTTTGGATATAAAGCTTGTATTTTGCGTGTTTGTTTTCAGTAAAAGACTATTTTGGCAGGTTCATTCAATTCATCAAGGATTGGTATGCCCAATCTTTTAATGCTCTATTTTTATGTTCAGGATTCTTTCAACTATATTTCAGTAATATAGTTGAATCACAGGATGTCGTTAAATGGGATGAATCGCACATCCAATAATGCATATTTGATGTACAGAATATTATATAGTATTTGACTTAAGAGGAGTAAAAGTTTTGTAAACACCCTTTATGCACAGGAAATCATTTTATTTACAACAAATGCCCAACAATAAGTGTTCAAAATACTTTCTAGACAAAAAGCACTTCCAACTAGATAACACCATCATAAATATAAAAATCACTTCATTTACAACAAATGTCCAACAATAAGTGTTTAAAATACTTTCTAGACAAAAAACACATTTGCTAGACAATACTATCATAAATACAAAAAGCTTATTCATTTACAACAAACACCCAACAATAAGTGTTCAAAATACTTTCTACATAAAAAACACTTATATTGGACAACACCATCATAAATATAACACCATCATGGCTGCCACCATCTAGACTGATATATATCATCTTGATCTAAGAGATAGGTTGCGCTTATACTGGAGGTAGAGGAATAGTCGAGGGAGTATAAAAATAATCTGGCACATGTGTCCAAACTTGACTTTCTTGTACATGTAGCCAGGATACCTAAGAAAATGATCAAATAACATTTTTTGGGTTCTATACATAAACAAAAGAAAAGAATAGGAATAAACATTCGAACACTTGACTTTTTAAGTGTACCTAGGTTTGTGGAGCCTTATGTTGTTTGCCGCTCACATTGTAATTTGATCTATCTTCTCTTGATAAGTGACTACTCATCTATGCATATCAACAAAAATCAAGAATAATATCGTAATATGTAACCTAAGATGAAATTTTGCTATCTGGATAATCAACTCAAATAACTTAAGACACCCTGATTAACATATGGAAAATCTAAAAAATGAAGCAGGTGCAAACAAACAATAAGGCAGTATGGAAGTATAGGACTTGTATATATCTTTTTTGATTTGGAACTTCTAAAAAACTAATAGTATCTAAGAACGGACTTCTACATATGTTCAAAAATAATGGTGCAATATACAACCTCACTTGTGGGTAATCTCCTTCTCGTATTCCGTTTCTTGAGAGCCTTTTCAACGCGGTGCTTTCTTCTCATAGTTGGTGGTTTCCCTTTACTCTGAACTACCAACAGACTAAGAACTTTTCCTGTCGTGCCATCCATGGGAGTAACTGGACCAGTTATGTAAGTACCTTCTCTAGAATCGTCATCCGGGTACTCTAGCTTCAACTGTTCTAGTTGACCGATCAATTTCACACAGTTTCTCTTGGTCTTTGCAGCATTTGATCACAGTTGATAGAAGCAAGTTTGGATTTGATCATACCTTTGTCTTTCAGGGTTACTCGTCACCTCATAACTACTTTTTATGGGTATATTTTATCTTTATATCCTTCTTTCACCGATCCAAATGTATTTTGGTAGAACTTCACTTTTGCCTAACTGCGCCAGAATACGAAGAGCATGTTTATATAATATTCTTCTAAACTCAAACAACTTGTAATTGCATGTAATATCTAGGGGATCTTCTTTAGGTACGCTTTCGATGTAGTTTGTATGTTTAAGGAATCTATCACTCACTTCAATCTCATCCTCAACTACATACGTATATTTTGCACCATCGCCCCCTAAATACGAGGTAGTCAAAATAAAAATCCTCAAAATTCTTCTTAGATTTCCTTAAACTTGAAAATTGTGTATATTTTTTAAAATTGCTTCTTGATAGGATAGCGGGAGATGCAAGGAATCTCAGTGTTAAATGAATTAAAGTCAGCAATTGCTTCATTCTCTACCTTCCTCCCAAGGGCTGAATCATACTGATCAACAAATTGTTTCAATGTGGTCCTAGAGTGAACGTAGTCATAAAAAATGCATTCATACTTTCACTACATTGTGTAGTTGACATTCCAGCTTAAAAGTGTTTTTAACGTACGTCAGCACCCAAAACCGCCTATCATCATAAAGAAATCCAAACCAAGCATTATCACGAAAATCATAATTGTCAAGTAATTCGTACCATCGTTCTTCAAACTCATCCTCACTTAATGAGTCATACACACATTTGTGTAGAGTATTCTTGATCTCATCTTATCGAGAATGTGATCCAAACTTTTTAGGAAGTTTTTTCATGATATGCCACAAGCAAAAGCGATGCCTAAATGAAGAAAACACAACCGCAATTGCAAATTACATTGCCTTATCTTGGTTTGTAATGATTGCATTTGATGGTCGGTCATTCATACACTTCAACCATGACTCAAACAACCACTCAAAAGTATGTGCGTCCTCATTGGATATCAATCCACATCCGAATAGAATTGACTGACTATGATGGTTCACACCCACAAACGGCTCAAAATGCATTTTATAAGCATTGGTCAAGTATGTTCTATCCAATGTGATCACATTCCCGAATGATTGATACGTAGCTCTACTTAGGGCGTATGCCAAAAACACATTCTTTTACCTCATGTCAGGGCTCACATCGATCGCATAAAAAAAGTCTGGATTTTTTTTTTTTCAATATCCTGGAAGTAGTTCATTAGAGCTTCAACACCTCCGACTCTGAGATGAAGTTGTCGTGCTTTGCCAATATAGTTTTGACATTCCTTTACCCCAAATGGCATATTCTCATACCCTCCCTTCCCGTTTCAACAACTACACTCTTGAAAGTCTTTGACATACGTATTCCAGTCTCATCATTTATTTCAAGCCTTTTAGCCACATGAGCATCTACCTTCTTGAAACATCTAAAGTGTCTTGCTTTCCCTGGACTACATACATGTGTGTGATCCAAGATTACACTAGACAAGGTGTATCCATTGTCCTCATTCAAAACTGCATTAACTCTTGCTTTACACCCTACCCATTCTGTTTGTCTTGGCTTGAGGACATTAGAAGCCTGACTCTTTGTTGTGCCTTGCAGCACACATACCAATGTAAACCATCTAACCTTCCCATCATCGCTTTGTTCAGAATTTCTTCTACATATCCCAAACCCTTTATGCTTAGCATACTTTATATAATAAGATTGGACTTCTTCCTCACTAGAAAATGTCATTCCAACTTTGGGTTCTTCAACACCATCATCAACCTTGAGTTATTCGACACCATCATCATTATCAGGCTCATCATCAACCACTACTTCATCATACTCATTATCCGATAACTCTTCAAAAGAAGCCATATCAACTTAGCCTTGGAGAACCTACAATTAGTATCCGATAATTAAATTAGCATATCATTTTATTTTCTTCATATTATTGACATGAGAAGATTATAAAAATTTTCATTGTCACATTCAACAATTAGCATATAATTAGAAGTGAAAATTTCCATTTCATTAAAGGTCCAAATACCAAATTATAGTTTATGATGTAAGTTAAAAATAAGCAGTGATTTACACATTGAAAATTAAAAGAGAGCTAATTTCACTAAAGAGCTAATTTCATTATCTCACAACTGTATCTACTAAAGAGACAAATTTAACTATATCTACTGAAATGAAACCACTTCCATCAGGTGTAGACGTTAATCGCAAATCCTTGCAGCATTCCATGAAGCAAAAATGTTCAGCAGCAAATCATCCAAATATATAGAAAGATACACTTTAATCTATAAGAATTTAAGGTTCAAGTGTCTATATTACTGCCAAAAGATCAAGATAATGGGACCTCTCATAAATTAATTGCAGAACTGCTACAATCCCCAACCCGTAAAACTAGAATACAATAGAACTGAATAAAGAAAAATAATAACCCCTTTTCTATAAATGGAAATCTATTAAATTCAGCCTTAAATTTAAAAATTCATAAACATTTTTTTATCGATACCATGACCATTTTTACTGGTTGGTAGCAAAAAATCATATTTTCATTTGGAGGTCAACTAAGAACTGTCATCCACTCAATACACATCAACTTAAGCTCAAAATCAATTTACTAACAAGATAAGCTCAACACCAATTCACTAAGAACTACTTAGCAAAGATAAATATATATTTTTTTTTTCAAAAACACTTGACTCATGAAAACGTTTAATGGTGGTGAGGATGAAATGCGCTAGGAGTGGAATTGAATCGGGGTGGTCAGCGTCGAGAATGGTTTTTCTGTGTAGATGAAAACCTCTAGGGGGCTTTCGCGTGGTCAGTGCCGTGGATGGGCTAGGGTCGACTCCTTACAGAGGAGAAGAACTTCATCGCGCGTGAAACTGCACTTCCATTTCCGTTCTTTTTCTTTTTTCTCTTCACCATGCCGCATCAGGATTTACACATCATCAACCACTTCAAGGGGTCAGTTGAAACGGTAAAATAGAAGCGGCAGACTAGTTTTATTCATATAATATAATGTTCAAAAAAAAAAAAAATTATAAGTTTTTTTACAAGTCTGTACGAACTCTCGTATTAATTATTTAACATATAGCAAAAAGGTTATATCTGTCATTAGCAACACCGACAGACCAAAGTTGAACTCGAGTCCCCAATATACAATGGAGGCCTTCAAGTTCAACTGCGTACTCAGGAACTTTAGAAGCAGAGGTGGAATAGCTATAAGTGGCAGAATTTCTCCGGGGTTGAAGCCTAGTCCACCTGAGATTTTATGCTCTTACAGGTTAGTATATTTTTCAGAGATTACCCATTTGGAAAATCTCGTCTACATCAACATCCACTTATCTTTTTGAGTTCATGCTCTCAACGCATATTCTGGTTGGGCTTTTGATTTTTTCCCCAAATATTTTTGACGTCTTAGGGGCAACATTTTTATTGGAGCTTCAGTGGAAAAGAAAATTGGGGAAAGAAATGTTGGGCTATGTTCTTCTTAAAGAATCTGTTTAAAAAATTTCCTGTAATGGTTATTTAAAAATAAAAATTGATACGTAACTGGCAGAATTGTTAGACTACAAGTGTTGTTAGCAATATTAGCTTTAGTATGCAGAGGGTTCCATTTGGCTAACATGAGAGTGGTGTGGAAAGTTGAAAGTTTTTTAAT
>QEOT01006910.1:170084-190959 GCA_003123785.1 Pterocarya stenoptera
GGACAGATTATTGATCCATTTTTTTAAAAATCTATTGAGGCAAGGAATTATTATCCCATTTTGTAGACTTGTCGGTGTTTTATCTCAAAAGCATGAGATTTTAATGTTGCTTAGTGTGTGCACGTGTATTGAAACATGGGTGGTTGGATTTTTAGAGATGGAAAAGAATTCAGCCCCGCACTACAAAGATAGATAATGTAATTGCTTGCTTAGAAGTTAGAACACGAGCCTAGGGGTTGAGAGCTCTTACATCTTTGCTGGTGGGAAACCATTTTCCTTGGGTCGTTGGGCTTTATCTCTTGGTTGGCGAGATTTGTAGCCTCTTTGGCATTGAAGGGTGCAACATTTCTGTTTCAATTCTCAACTTTCTAGCTTCAAGTGCATATATCAAGGAGCAAGGGACTCAAGAGAGCAAGCAATAAGGCGAGTGCTGTTTATCATGTAATTTCTCTACTGACTCTCCAAGATGACATGTCTCTCATGTTCATCTGTTATTTAACTTTAAAAAAAAGCACTCAGCCTTCTCCATCAATTCCCCCTTGAGTCCTTACACCAAGACATCTTCATAACCAAAAAACTGAAGGTCAATAGAGAAAAGCAAAGAGCCTCTACGAACGGACCCAAAACTCATTGCTTAAAAAACAACTGCCACAACTGTAATGCCCCGAACCCAAAACTACGAACGGACAGATTGCCATTTATAATTGAGACTTCATTCATGTTTAGAAAATGTCATGTACACCATATCCAAGCTATTTCCAATGATAAATATGTAGCATATTGTTGAAAAAAGATGATGGATTCGATCACTGCAGCTAGAATCAGATGTGTGTGTGTATATATTTGTGACTCTTTTAAGTGGTATTTTACTTTTGTGATTGCATTGGGAGTTGAGAGTCAAAACTTACGAAATTATGAGTTGAGATGAAAGTTGAATAAAAATATTATAAAATTAAAATATTTTTAGAATATACTATTTTAATATAATTTTTATTTTGAGATTTGAAAAAGTTGAATTATTTATTATATTTTATTTGCAAGATTTAAAAAGTTGTAATGATGAGATAGTTTTGAGAACAAACTTAACCTAAACCTTTTTTAATAAAAATGCTATGATGCTCTTCACGTTCAAGCAATTGTTTTATTACATCATGGCTATTGTACCACATTTTTTTTTTTTGTTTTTCTCGACATATAATAGCATGGGTTAATCATTCCTTCCAAAGCATCCCATAGCTGTCAATTGAACATTTTAGACGTCATCAAAGAATGAGATGCGAGAAGTGCAGCAAATCTCTCAACTCCTCTCATCTCATTTTATCTAATCATTACAAATTTTTTAAATTTTTTCATAAAATAAAATAAACAATTCAATTTTTTCAATCTCAAAATAAAAATAATGTTAAACAAAAATATATTCTAACAATATTTTATTTAATTTTTAATTTTTAATTTTAATTTTAATTCATCTCATCTATAAAAACGAACGAGAGTATCTTTAGTCTGGTCAAACTCACTATCGATATATATACGTATATTTCCGTGTAATTCTGTTGTGCTCAACATAAGCTATACGAGAAATTATGGAGCCACCAAATCTTTCAACATGGATAGAAGAAAAAACAAATACGAAAGTCATTGAGATCTGAGTGATGATCAATTTATCTAAAAACCAATTTTGCGAGTACTTCTCTACTGCCCAAATGGTGCTGCATCGACTTCTACAATCTTAGCAAAGATTATCCAAAGAGAAGAATTTTCCTTGCATGGATGCTTTGATCTATCCATCAACTAGTTGAAACATGTTCGTTATTCATGAATATATTCAATGCCCATAACCAATTTGACATGTCTTCTTCAGATGGGGTGCTGAACAACAAGCAGCATCCCAGCAGATGCAGTAAGGCTATTGAATCCTTGACAGGCGTGTTCTCAATTATGCAAATCCTGCCCATGTCTTAATAAACACGAGTGAATCTTACAATATTTATTGTTTAAATAGTGGTCGGCAATATTTAAATGGATAATAATAAATGTTATATGGCGCATTTGATGTGTCTATTTCTCTTCTACTTGAATATAAATTCGGACAAGAACTTGATTGCAAAATTGATAATTTAAACTATAAAGATAAATATTATTTGTTATGTGCTTTCATTTTGTTTAGAACATAATATCATTAAAAATAAGTGATTATGAAATAATTTTAATAACACGATAATTTTGTGATTGGGGGGAGAATATTACATTGTCTATACTTACTTATGCTGCGTTTGAATATTGAACTAAATTGAAATGAGTTGAGTTCTTTATAAATATTAGTGAATTGAGATGATGAAATAAATTTTATAGAACTTATTTAAAATAAGTTTAAATGTATTTAGATATTAAAATGAATTTAGATATCTTTATGAAAATTTGAAAAACGTTATGAATTCTGCTTGTAAATAGTTGTTGAGTTGAAAAAGATTATGAATCTCACGTGTAAAGAGATTTTGAATTAAGATAGATTTAATAATTNTTTTTTTTTTTTTTTTTGTTGACAAAAGTCAGTAACTAAGGTACATGCTTTTACATTTGTCAATATGATAATATTTTATTTATAGAAAGAGTTAATTTTGAATTCGTAAAAATCAAAATCCTATCCTTTAATGATAATTTAATGGGATATAGGAAAATTTAATGAAATATCAAATAATGCTATGCATCTCATCTCACTTTCATCTCAACAATATAACAATATAAGATGTGACACGTTTTTCAGATATATGGTATATCATGCAACTTTAATGGGTAATTTCGGATTTTCTTTTATCCCCAGAAAATAAATTTTAGGATTGACAGTAAAAATTCCCGAAAACCCTAGTACTATTTCCCACCGTAGAAACCTCGCATACGCACCGGAGTCGTCCCAAGTCGCTGCGAACTGCCGAAGAAAAGCGATACCACTAAACTGTGTAGATTTGAATTAAGTGAGGCAGCTTTTGACCGATTTGAGTCTTAACAAGTCTCAACCGTGCCTGGCCCGCCCTATTCCTCAATTGCCTTCGCCGGATATTGTGGAAACCTCGGCAGTAAATTGTGAATCTTTGAACAGCTTTGATCCGCTTTGAAATTGCTTTGTTTCCTCAACAGTTTCGTAATTGGCAACCAATTCACGCTCCAAAACCCTTCCATAAATCTTCTCGTTTTCCCTCACAAAATTCCTTTAATCAAACCAGCAGCACCCTTGCGGCCAAACCCATTCTCACAACAAGCCCCCACGTTGAAAACAAAAACCCTACGTCCTTCCTTCCAACAGACCAAGCACCCACTCGCCGGAAACAGGCACAGAAACGGCCGACCCAGCCACCTGAGTCAGACGCACGGCCTTTCCTCTCTCGCCCACCGTCGACCACCGCAGGGAACGTCGGAACACCTCTCGGAAGCCACAGAACTCGCCGACCAGGCACCCCCCATCACCTCGCGCTATTTCCGAAATTTATACCGCCGTTGTTCTCGGCCAGCCACCCAGATCTGCCATCGCACCTCCATTTTCACTTGGTGAGTTTTGAATCTCGGTATCGCAAGGTGCTTCCTCTCCCGTTATCTTCACGCTGGTGTCACGGTGTGTTTCATTTTATTGTCTTGTTTTCAGCTTTCCCAAAAAGTGCATGCTTGCTTTTTTTTATTACATAAATACCCTTCAATACACTGCCCATAGCCTTCACGTAAAGAAAATCCACTGCTCATTTTTACTCCCCGTAAAATGCCCCTTGAAGGAACGTTTGTGTAATTACGCTTTTGCCCTTAAGTGTCTATGTTAGATTTGTGTTAGAACTTTACGTGTAGTGTTAGGGTTATTATCATTTTACTACCTATTTATTATTTATAGTATATTTATTTTTTTATCATTTATTTTCTAGTATTTTTTTAATATCCTTAATCATTAAGAAAAAATTAAAAAAATATATAATTTTACTGATAGTCATTTTCTTAACCATTAAGTAAAAATATATATATATATATATAAAGAGTAATAAATGAGTAGTAGGAGGATTGTAACCCTATCATTTTCCGAATTTTTTTCATTTAGAGGATGCTTGAGAACTGAAATGAGATGATTATTTTATGAATATTAGTAGATAGTTTGTAAATAGTAGTAAGATAGTTTGAATTAAATATTTATTGAGTTTTGGAAAATGAGTCTTCGACTCATTTGTTTGTTTCTCTATTTTTATGTTTTAATGTCCCAGATGATGATTTCGTGGATACAGAGCAAGAGTGCCAGGAGTAGAATAAATTTCTAAAGAAGTGTGTTGGTATCACATAGAACTAGCTTATGTCATTTCTTTCATGTTTAGCTTTTATGTTATGAAGGACTGCCATGCTAGATAAGTTTTATGATCCAATAAATGAGCTATTTTATGAGATTGAATCTCTTTACTAGGGCATTACACTACGAATATACTTGACATTCATGACCTATAGGAAGGAGTGTTACATTATATTAATATTATTCAACCTTATGATTGGCGCTCTTTCTCATTTTGGCTGCTTGTTAATCTATTGTCTTGAGTTTGTTTTATTTTGTGCTCTTGAGGTGAATGGAACTTTACACACGACACCTTCCTCTTTCCCCTACTGGGACATGCCATGCCTCTTGAGATGAGATATTTCATGTTGATAATTTTGTACCTAACTATGAATTCATTTTCATTCTTGAAGCTTATGCATACATATTGCTGTTTCTGAAAACAGAATGGCAGCCTCTGTGGCTATAGAGAAAACCTTTGTTTCAGGTTCAGAGGAGACACCTATTTCTGAAGATTCAGACTGCATTTTTGACATGAGGTCACATAGGCCATGGAAAAGATCACTCTTTGATGATGGAAATTTTGAGCCCACTTCTTTTCCTGCTTCAAAGAAACACAGAACGGCCTTGGATGATAATGATGAAGAAGATCCACCAATGGATGAGGATTACAAGAAATTTATGTACACCTTAGAGAAATACTGGAAAGAGCACTTCCAGTCTTTGGAGGAAGAAGAAGTAGAAAAAGAAGGAGAGGAAGAAGAAGAAGAAGAAGATATTGATCCTCAGTACGGAATGTTCATGGAAAATTTGAGGGAAGATGGGAAGTCCTATATGCTGGAAATCTATGGAGAGGACGTGATGCCACTTTGTATAAAGTACGAAGGGGAGGACAAGCCTTCTGGTGGGAGTGGGAACAAGTGGGCAACTCCTGGAGACGAAGAAAAGAGTCGATCAGCTACTTCAGCAGGAGAAGATATAGCGAATTCAGCAACTCCAGGAGAAGATGGGACCTCAACAACTACTGGAGAAAGATATAGCAGGAACGCCACAATTCCAAGAGAAGAAGATGAGAAAATCTTAGCAACTCCAGGTAAAGAAGGCAGGAGAAACTCATCAGCGCTAAGAGAAGAAGATAGGAGGAATTCGGCAACACCTAGAAATGAAGACAGGAGAGACTCAACAACCTCCAGAGTGAAGAAACATTGGTGGAATGTCACGAGGATGGAGGGAAAAAAAAGCCTGGAAGTTCCATACAATGAACCCAATATTATGAATGAGGTAAAGATGGAGACATCATATCCCACAAATCGTGTTTCTAATGAGGCAGACTGGGGTTCTGCAGTAAACCCTGAGATTTATCAGTTACACCCAAATCGTCAGCAACTAGAGAACATTGCTGCGGATATTTTGGCCAAATGTGGTAAAAGATTGAGATATGAAAGTAATGATGGTGAAAGTTTTCTTCACGCTAGAAAGATTGTGACAAACTCAGCCGTATGTGTCTAGTTTGCCTACAATTTTGCTTTATTTCTTTATGGCTTTTGTTCTACATCGGTTTACACATCCCTAATAGCGGATTATTAATCTCAATTGATATTATATATGAAATTTGCTTGTATTGGTTTGCTATCAGGTCAAACTTGAGGATGATGATGAGGGAGCTATAGCTGGTAAAGAAAAGTTGGCCGATACGAAAAGGTTGCCGATGAACTCATCTGTATGTATCTAGTTTCACGTTAGCTTTGCTTAAATTGCTTTCCTTTTGTTATGTTTTGTTTTGTATTTGTCTTTGAATCTGTCTTTTCAATTGATGTTGTGTATGAGCTTTCTTATATTGCATTGAATGCCATCAAGATGGATATACTTAACCAGTGGCATGCAAAGAAAATGGCTGGAGGAGCCCGTGCTCAGTTTAGGGAAAGACTTTTGGAAATCCTTAGCATACCTTACAACCAGAGGGAGTACAAGGAACTGTGGCATGAAATAACTGATCGCAAACCAATGAAGCGCCATAGAGATTTACGTGGCCGGATAATAGTATACGATGCAGGTCCTGGCAAATCATATCTTGACTACTATTCTGGTGAGTTGGATATGTATACTAGCTGCTTTTATTTCTGGCATTTTAATTTACCTTCAAGATGATTATGCATTGTTGATCTTTTTGGTAAGTAATTATGGTTTTGATGATAAACCTGTCAAAGACACTGTTTCCTTTTTGTATTTTATTACTACAGGAACTTATGACTTTTTTGCAATCATGGCATGTTATATCCCATGATTTCAATTAGAATTGCACATAGGATTGAAGTAGCTAGTCCCTTTTCTTTTGCAGGGGAGGGGGGAGTTTCTTTGCGCTTGAAGTGCCCAACTGTACATAGTGTTCTTTGCTAATTCTGGATCTGAAGATGTTTACTTTTGTTCTAAAGTGATAATAATCGCATTGACAATAATTGCAATTATATTTCTCACACTTAATCTAAAATGTACTCAACGCTATGTGAATTTTATTTTTGGGTCTATATTTCAAGGTGGCTATTGTGTGAGTTCGTGTCATCAAACTTGAACTGAATAGGCTTATCAGAAAATCATTTTTGAAGGGGATATGGCCATTGTTCTTAGGAGTCTAAGCTTAAGAAAGGATCGTTTCCATGGGAATTTATATATTTTTTTAAGTGGGTGGAAATTTATATTATGAGCTAGTTAGAAGGAAACCTTGAGAGGGGATGGATTCTTTCATAGACTATTGATCCGGGGGCTGTTAGGTGGTTGAAGAGTCCATTTTAGGAGGGTGAGATGAGTAGGACTTCGAAAAATATGAATGGGGGATAGATGACTAGGTGTAAATGGTTTTTCCCTTGCTTTTTTCCCTTGTGTTGTTGGATTGTGGGGGAGGATGATATATGTGGGGTTGCTATGCTTTTTACCAGAATGGAACCGTGGAAGAATATTTTTTTTTATAAGTAGGAACCTTGGAAGACTATTGAATGCTTGTTTTCTTCTGTCGAAAAAAAAAGACGGGATCTTTGGATGTCATTAGTTTTGGGCCCATCATCTTGCTTTGAATTCTGTTAATTGTTTGTTTAATAAAAAATGATAAACTATACTTAGAAAAACACTGAATATTATAAATAAAAAATAAAATAAAAAACATCAAAATAAAGTTAGAAAACAAACTAAAATAACATAAATGAAGAAAAATACATTTAAAAACTAAAAAAAAAAAAAAAAAAGGTCATAATGGAATAAAACTATAATAAACCAAAACCAGAAAACTAGTTAATACCAAATTTAACTCAAAAAAATTTAATAAACTGGAAAAAAGAGGTCTTGCTGCCCACGAATGCGGTCCAGCGCCACCCTCTATGAGTGGCCATCTGCAAAGCTTTCATGGTGGCCAGAGTGGGCCAGCACACAGAATGGCTCACTTGAAAGCAGCCTAGAGGGGCTCTCGACCACCTTTGTGGGCCATCTCTGGGTTGCCCCGATTTGTGCTTCCAATAAATGTTTACTTTCGCCAAAGGTGACCTCTCGGCTCTCATAGAGGTGGCTCACCTTTTGTTTTATGTATTTTTAAGTTTAAAATTTTTATCTATTTTTTATTTTATTTTAATTTTTTAGTTTTTTTCTTTCGGGTTTTAAGTTTAATTTTTTACTTGTTCTTTAGTTTATTTTCTAATTTTTTTAGTTTATTTTTTTTTCATTTTTTTTCCTTTTCAAATATTATTTCAAATTTAAGTTTCTTTTCTTAATTTTAGTTACATCTGTTATTGTGATTTTTCTTATTATAATTGATGTGGCATGATGAGTTGGTATTTTTTTAATTTCTTTTTAAAATGTTGATTGCATATTTGTGACTTGTATCATGACATGATTGGTTTTGGCACGGCAAATGAGTGCCACATCAAAATTTCCATTATAGAAGTAACGGATTAGCGGATATTAGATGGAAGGATCACTTTGTAATTGGCGCGCACACACACTTTAGGAATCATTCTTTTCAAAAATTTACTCTAGGTACCTATCTCAAATTGTTCAAAACTCCATGCACGTATGAATGAATTTACCCTAAAAGTTTACCTGAACATGCAACAAGGGTGATTGTTTAGATTGTGAAGTTTACTTTGTCCTTCAATTCTGTTTGTGCTTGGGTCAGTAACATTTCTAAAATTAGTCAAATCCTTGTTGGTGTAGATCTTGTTACAATTGCATATTGATACAATGTAACGTGAAATTTATTATTGATCATTATATAAGTTATTCATAATGTTGCAGATCTTGCTAAGAAGATAAATTTAGTCCGCTTGGATCATGCTGAAGTTTTGAGTCTTTTACGTGGATTTTTCTATTGGTTAACGGTGAGAATCTTACATATTTGCAAAGCATCTCGTATTTGTCTTAATTCTCCTTGATCTCGTGGTCTTGGTTGATTCTCTTATTGTTGTGAAGCTCTCACATTTGCATGAATTAAGGTGAGTCTTCCATCTTCTTCTATTCCTAATTTACTCTTTCTTGCAATATTGTTCTCGTTGTTTGTACTTGAAAATATAAAAACTGAGGACATTTGATTAATAAATTAAGGTGGTCGATAGGCACCTATTTTGCATTTTGTGCTGCCGGTTTCTCCAACTCTGTTTCTTATAAATTGTTCCAGTTCCAAAATATGAATTGTAATCCAAAAGCTGTTTCAATTACATAACTGAAAATCTCAGCAACTTTTTGATGTGTTTGGATTCTGTTGTAATTAATATCTTTGCATCCTAACGACTGTAGTCTAATGCCATTATATATGTTGTGCCAGAATTTGTCTCATGAAGGAGCATTCCAGCCCTGGTTGGATTGTTTGGAAGTAGAACAGCTGGATGCTACCTCCGATTAGAACCGCTGGCCAAAAAATGATGTAGACAAATGGTCAAGTATTTAGTTGATATTGAAGATCATTTACATACCATAGCTCCAGATAATGTCATAAGTAATGTACATGCTTTGAACTTAATGCATGTACAATTCTTAAGCTATATGGTTGCTTATCATAGAAATCAATACCTACATTTCTTATGTTTTTTTGTCATGACCTTTTTGGTATACTTTGATTCAAACATGTACTTTAATTTGATAATTATTGTTTCAGGCGTGTTTTGCATCCTTTCTCACGGCCTCAATTAACTTGCACTAGGGAGAATGTAAGGGCTAGGTGTGTTGGAGATACCTCCGATGTCTAAGTCAGAATTTCGTATTGCGAGATTAAAGTGGTAAATGGATTGAGCAAAAAGATACCTCAAATCACCAGCTTCCGCTGTTTATATAGGCGAGCATTTAATTGATGGAGGTTGTATTACTGCCTGATCTTCTCTACTGATTTCGTGAATGTTGAATATCGGGTTTTTGAATGGACGCTATTCCTAATAAGTTACCATAGTTGATGGATATCTCGGGTGTTTATTTGTTTAAGGATGGTTTGTGAATATCCTCGCAATTGCCCATTATTCCATAATGAACTAGGGTAGGTTTCGAATAACCTATCGGCGCCCTCATGGGGTCACTCAATGTATCCCCTCACTCGTGGTTTGTTGGGCTCATTGTGGGTGTTTGTGGGCCTCTCTTAAGATTTATCGGCCTAATCCGGGGGGAGGGGGGATATCGTCCCGCCAGTTACCACAACAACCTTGCACAAGAATTTGGTGAAGTTGTTTGCCATGATAGTTGCTAGTGCTTTCGCCTCCACCCATTTGGTAAACTAGTCAACGACAACAACTATGAACCTCACACTTCCTTTCTTGGGCAAGGGGCTGACGAGATCGACTTCCCATTATGCGAATAGCCAAGCCGACATGATTTACGTTAGTTCCTTTGGTGGACAGTGTAGTACTGGTGCAAACAATTGGCATTTTATGAATGAGAGAAGATATTTGCAACCGTAAATTGTGCAACCGCCGCGTAATTGCTTTGAAAAAATAATTGGCATTTTTTTCATGGGACTCACATGAAAAAAATTAATTTTTTAATAGTGAATCTCACTCTTTTTCAAAGCGATTATGCAGTATTTACACACTTCACAGTTGTATGTAGAATTACTCTTTATGAGTTTCCTAACGAATTCTCCTGTGTCTTTGATGGCGTGTGGCCAGTAGTAACCTGCTCTCACGACTTTTCCTGCCAAGGCTTTCCTTCTAATTTCCGCATACTTCCTCATGTATCTTAGCCAATATGTATTGGGTTTCTTCTAGTGAGATACATCTCGAAAGGGGGGCCGATAAGCCTCGCCTATACCACACCCCATTTATCATGCTTTGTTCTTGACCTTCCTAGCCTCTCAGTTTTCGTTGGGGAGTTCTCTTGTTTCCAGATATTTTATTACGGCTAGTGCCCACTTCTGCACCCCTGGCCTTACTTCCAAGACTCTACTTCCGAGGGTGGAAACTTCTATTGTAGTAGGGTCGACTCCTCCTGTCTTGAGGTGGTTTGTGCCAGTTTTTTCACCTTCCAGTTTTCTCTTCGTGGTATTTGTTTGACGTTGAAGTATCGGAAATGATTGTGCTTCTCCCAAATTAGCTATAGGTATTTCTTTAATCTTTAGCTTTTTGCTGTGAACTCTCCTAAATATTGGTTGACGACTACTTGGGAGTCAGTTTTTACCACGACCTTTATAGCACCTAGTGCCTCAGCTATGGAGAACCCAACGAGCAATGTTTTAGTAATGATCTGGCCTAATAATTCTAAGGTTGAAATATTCATAATTTTTATTAGGTCTAAATTATATTTAATAGGCCATATTGGATAAGTCTAAGAGCGAATAATTATTGAAATTGATTAGGATTTTTAATTAGGTTCAATAACTAGGTTAAATCCAATTTATTATTTATTGAAGGAGTTAGAGCCCTTTTAGAATTTACAAATCGACCATTAGAAATTTATTTCAATTTAAAATCATCATTGATTGAAGTCCCCTACGCAGTCTCATTCACTGCCAATTCTACATTGAATGAACTAATAGATCATGTTTTTAAATTCAAACTATCATGACAGAGTCCAACTCGAACTCGAACTCGTTGGCACCCTCTTCCAAATCTTTCTATAAATATATCCCTTTTGTGTGTTATTTGGAAAATATCATAAACCTCCATAAGTGCAGCAACCAAATCCAAGATACCCAATCCAACACTGTAATCGATTTTGTGTCGAAAGTTTTAGGAATTAATATTACAAGGTAAATAGCTTGATCATAAATTAGGATTAACATACGTTAGCTAGTTATTTATATTATTATTAAAGCTAGTTCTTTGGAGCCAATGTTTACGTACTACGCATGTCATAATATTTGCAAGCACGTCATTCAACATGTTTCATTCTGTATATTGTAATTATATATGTATAATGCATCTCACATTGCATAAGACACGTACGCTTTCTTAAGATCAAGTGTAAGATAAGCTCTGAACAATTAATCAGATGGTCATATGCATGGTACCAATACGATTTATGGTTGGATTTGCAATCCACAGAGCTACACTTGGTCTACCATAGTATGCTAGAATACTATTAGTGGCTTCCTTTGTGGCTGTAGAATGTGGGGTCGGCGTACAATCTTGCATATAGGGTTAAATGTGTAGACTAGTATGATAAGTACGATAAGTTAGATAAGCCAAGATAAGTCATGCATGACATAAGCACACATATGAATGATCATGATTTTAATTCTGAGCATGAAATATTTTATGAAAACCTTATATTAAGTATGTTTACATTATGATGTGTTTCTTACTGAGTCATTAACTCATTAACTCATTTTAGTTTATTTTTTATTTTTTTTTATTTTTATGTTTTTAAACTATCCATAGTCAGAATATTTATTAAGGCAGAGCTGCAGAACGAGACTTAGTCTAGGGATGCATCATAGTGGCTTAGATCATGTACAAAAATTTTAAGTTTAAATTTTTATGGCATGGGGTTTGAGAAATTTTAAATAAAGGCTTTTGCACACTCTATTTTATGATTTCAGTATTTTAATACAAAATGACTCTATTTATTATAAGGAATCTTTGTACCTGGCGCNTAAATTTTTATGGCATGGGGTTTGAGAAATTTTAAATAAAGGCTTTTGCACACTCTATTTTATGATTTCAGTATTTTAATACAAAATGACTCTATTTATTATAAGGAATCTTTGTACTTGGCGTTTCCTTTAGAAAAATAAATAAATAAATTTTAAAGTTAGGTCACTACAACAAATAGTGGTTTTTGGGAAAGAAATTTTTCTCGCAAATAATACTTGGTAGCAAATACTTACTATTTGCCATAACATACAGGTCGTTAGAAAATTCTCGTCGCAAATATTTATATGGGATCTTTTTATTTGTCACAAATTACAATATGTGAAAATTAAAAAATTTTTTCCACAAAATTAAGCTCATCAAAAAATGTTCATAGACAATATTCTTTTATGGTCAGATATGCATTCATTAGTGACGGAATTGGTTGGTTAAAAAAAAAAAAAAGTTCCTGCGAATACTTTTTGATAGCAAACAGTTAAATTTTGCCACCAAATACATGTCATCAGAAAACTCTCGTCGCAAATAATTATATTGGACCATTTTATTTGTCAAGAGTTACAATATGTGAGAATTGAATGTTTTTCCCACAAAATTAAGATTATCAGAAAAAATTGGTGGATCAAATTTATTTACGATGAGATATGCATTCATTAGTGATGGAATTAATTTGTCACAAAAAATAACAATTCCCGTGAATACTATTTGGTAGCAAACAATTATAGTTTGCCACCAAATACATGTTGTCAGAAAAATCTCATCGTAAATAATTATATCGGACCATTTTATTTGTCAGGAGTTGCAATTTGTGAGGATTAAATGTTTTTCCCCACAAAACATTTGATTATCATAAAAAAGTTGGTATATCAAATTTGTTTATGGTGGGATATGCATCCATTAGTGATGGAACTGGTTAGTGACAAAAGTTTACAGTTCCCGCGAGTATTATTTGGTAGGAAATAATTACTTTTTGCCACCAAATACACGTCGTTAGAAAATTCTCGCTTCAAATAATTATATTGGATTATTTTATTTGTCAAGAGTTAAAATTTGTGACAATTGAAGGTTTTTTTTCCACAAAATTAAGATAATCAGAAAAAAAGTTAGTAGATCAAAGTTTTTATTGGTGACATATGCATCCATTAGTGATGGAACTGGTTGGTGACAAAAATTTACAGTTCCCATGAATACTATTTGGTAGCAAATAATTAGTCTTTTGCCACCTAAGTCACGTTGTCAGAAAGTGTTTGCAACAAATAATTAAATTGGACCATTTTATTTCTCACGAGTTACAATTGTCTAAAATTAATATTGTTTTTTCCACAAAGTTAAGATCATTAGAATTAATTTTGCAGTGCAAATTCCCTTCCTTTCTTTTTCACCCTTTCTCCTTTCATTTTTCCACCTTTCTCTTTTTCACTTCTATTTTCCCCAGGTCGGTAAACCCCCTCCCCCCCCAAAAAACCATGGCCCACATCCTCCCTTCACTCCTACCAATTACCACTAGTAGCCAAGGAGCCACCGAGGACAAGAGCCACCACGAACACACGCATGGCTAACCAACCTTCACGTTCACGCCGTCGAAGATCTGCCTATCGCGCACCACTATCCACAACCTTTGTAGTCTGCCTAGTGTGCCTCAGCCACTCCCAGCCACAAAGCTGTGGCCCAGTTGTGACCCATGCCTTCTTGAAGCTCTCTTTTATCTCTTGGTATAGCTCTCTCTCTTTCTCTCCCTTTATGGGCTATTAGATTTATTTGGTTATTTGGTGTTGGAATGATGTACATGGGTAGTATACATGATTAGTAGGTTTTATAATTTAGGTTAGTGTGAAGTGGAGTGTTGTGAATTGTTGCTAAGTGTGGATTGAAATAGAGTTGTAAGTGAAGCATAACAATTGTGAAGTATGGGGTTGTGTTGGTTTGTTTTATTTGGAGTTTAAATGGATTATGGATTTAGTATGTTTATATTGTGTTGGATGTTGTATATACTTCTGAAGTGAATTCCTGGGATTGTTTGGATTTAATTAAATATATAATTTTGTATAGACCTGTGATATCCTTGTAGACAAACAAAAAACCTTCTGGTCAAATACTGCATTAATCATCTTGGAATCTTGAGAATTTCTAAAAGTGACTTTATTTTTTTAATCGTTGGGAGTAGGGTGTTACAGTTTCTTATTTTGCTTTGTTATTGGTAGTTTTGAATGCAAGTTTTATTGCGTAGTGGCCTTCTTCCCCAAATTTATTTGTGATATGTACTCCGACTCCCCTTTGAGCATGGCAAAAGGAGTTGTGAACGAAGACTTGCCAGAGCTTTCCTGTTGATGCATTTTGGACTTCTTCTGGGAACTTAGTAACTTCAACGATGAAGATTGCCAAAATTTGCCCATTCACAGTGTTCTAAGGAAAGTAGTCGATGTTGAACTCACTCAATTCAATCGACCAGTTCATGAGGCGGACGGAGGCATTTGGTTTTTGCAGTATTTTTTTCAAGGGAGTTTCTGTCGGGACCTTGATCAGGTGGGCTTGGAATTATGACCTTTATTTCTTGGCAGCCATCACCAATGCGAAGGCCAACATATCCATTTGGGGATATCTCACCTTGACCTCTCTAAAGGCTCAACTTGTGTAATACACCGACTTCCGATTGCCCTTCTGTTCCTTTAGCAAGGCTGTTGAGATCATGTGTGGGGAGACTGCTAGGTAGAAGCATAAGGCTTCCCCCTGCCCTCTTGGCTTAGAAGTGGTGGGTTAAATAGATACTCTTTCAGTTTCTCGAAAGATTTTTGGTTACATTCGTCGTTCTAGGACTGTGCCTTTTGCAACATTTTGAAGAATGACATGCACTTGTGTGTTTATCTAGAGATGAACATGTTAAGCACGGCTATTTGTCCTGTTAGCCTTTGTACCTCGTTTATGTTCCAAGGTTGAATCATGCCCATTATTGCCTTAATATTCTCTGGGTTGGTCTCTGTTCCCCTTTTTGAGACCATAAACTCAGAAATTTGCTTGAATCTACATTGAAAGCGCACTTTGCTAGGTTTAGCTTCATCTTGTATTAATTCAGCACAACAAAGGTTTCTCATAGGCCATCTAGATGGTGCTCGGGTTCTCTACTTTTGACGAGTAAAGTGTCCACGTAAACTTCAATGTTGCGACCTATATGCTCCTTGAACATGCGGTTAACCAACCATTGATAGGTGGCTCTTGTGTTCTTGAGCCCGAACAATGTTTCCTCTTCATTGTTTGGGTTCATCCAGATTCGATTATATCTTGAGTAGGTGTCCATGAAACTCAGCATGCGATGTCCTGCAGTGGAGACTACTATTAGGTCTATGAGAGGCAATGAGAAACTATCTTTTGGGCATGCTTTGTTCAAATCGATGAAGTCAACACACATTTTTTCATTTCCTGTTTGACTTATTTACCAATACTACATTTGATCTCCATTCGGGGTAATGGGCTTCTTAGATAAATCCTGCGGCTATGAGGCGGTCAACTTCTTCCCTATGGTCGCATACTTTTTTGAGCTGAAACTTCTTCGCTTTTGCTGGACCTTCTTGTCTTTCTGGGTTTACGCTGAGGCGATGCTCGATAATTTCGTTGTCTATCCCAAGCAAGTCCTTATGACTCCAAGCGAACATGTCTTTGTACTCAACCAAGAATGCTTCATCAATCACCTAGTCTCTGGCCCCATCCTAGTGTTTCGAGTCTTATGGTGGCCTTTGGATGGTCTGGTCCTAGGGCCACCAACTCTAGGGGCTCATTCACCTTTGCTTGCCACAGATTTTGCTCATCCCTCTTTTCCATCTTACGGTTAATGAGCATTGGTGGTGGTTGTGGCATCTTGTNGGTCGTTAGAAAATTCTCGTCGCAAATATTTATATGGGATCTTTTTATTTGTCACAAATTACAATATGTGAAAATTAAAAAATTTTTTCCACAAAATTAAGCTCATAAAAAAAAGTTCATAGACAATATTCTTTTATGGTCAGATATGCATTCATTAGTGACGGAATTGGTTGGTTAAAAAAAAAAAAAGTTCCTGCGAATACTTTTTGATAGCAAACAGTTAAATTTTGCCACCAAATACATGTCATCAGAAAACTCTCGTCGCAAATAATTATATTGGACCATTTTATTTGTCAAGAGTTACAATATGTGAGAATTGAATGTTTTTCCCACAAAATTAAGATTATCAGAAAAAATTGGTGGATCAAATTTATTTACGATGAGATATGCATTCATTAGTGATGGAATTAATTTGTCACAAAAAATAACAATTCCCGTGAATACTATTTGGTAGCAAACAATTATAGTTTGCCACCAAATACATGTTGTCAGAAAAATCTCATCGTAAATAATTATATCGGACCATTTTATTTGTCAGGAGTTGCAATTTGTGAGGATTAAATGTTTTTCCCCACAAAACATTTGATTATCATAAAAAAATTGGTATATCAAATTTGTTTACGGTGGGATATGCATCCATTAGTGATGGAACTGGTTAGTGACAAAAGTTTACAGTTCCCGCGAGTATTATTTGGTAGGAAATAATTACTTTTTGCCACCAAATACACGTCGTTAGAAAATTCTTGCCGCAAATAATTATATTGGATTATTTTATTTGTCAAGAGTTAAAATTTGTGACAATTGAAGGTTTTTTTTCCACAAAATTAAGATAATCAGAAAAAAAGTTAGTAGATCAAAGTTTTTATTGGTGACATATGCATCCATTAGTGATGGAACTGGTTGGTGACAAAAATTTACAGTTCCCATGAATACTATTTGGTAGCAAATAATTAGTCTTTTGCCACCTAAGTCACGTTGTCAGAAAGTGTTTGCAACAAATAATTAAATTGGACCATTTTATTTCTCACGAGTTACAATTGTCTAAAATTAATATTGTTTTTTCCACAAAGTTGAGATCATTAGAATTAATTTTGCAGTGCAAATTCCCTTCCTTTCTTTTTCACCCTTTCTCCTTTCATTTTTCCACCTTTCTCTTTTTCACTTATATTTTCCCCAGGTCGGTAAACCCCCTCCCCCCCAAAAAAACCATGGCCCGCATCCTCCCTTCACTCCTACCAATTACCACTAGTAGCCACGGAGCCACCGAGGACAAGAGCCACCACGAACACACGCATGGCTAACCAACCTTCACGTTCACGCCGTCGAAGATCTGCCTATCGCGCACCACTATCCACAACCTTTGTAGTCTGCCTAGTGTGCCTCAGCCACTCCCAGCCACAAAGCTGTGGCCCAGTTGTGACCCCTGCCTTCTTGAAGCTCTCTTTTATCTCTTGGTATAGCTCTCTCTCTTTCTCTCCCTTTATGGGCTATTAGATTTATTTGATTATTTGGTGTTGGAATGATGTACATGGGCAGTATACATGATTAGTAGGTTTTATAATTTAGGTTAGTGTGAAGTGGAGTGTTGTGAATTGTTGCTAAGTGTGGATTGAAATAGAGTTGTAAGTGAAGCATAACAATTGTGAAGTATGAGGTTGTGTTGGTTTGTTTTATTTGGAGTTTAAATGGATTATGGATTTAGTATGTTTATATTGTGTTGGATGTTGTATATACTTCTGAAGTGAATTCCTGGGATTGTTTGGATTTAATTAAATATATAATTTTGTATAGACCTGTGATATCCTTGTAGACAAACAAAAAACCTTCTGGTCAAATACTGCATTAATCATCTTGGAATCTTGGGAATTTCTAAAAGTGACTTTATTTTTTTAATCGTTGGGAGTAGGGTGTTACAGTTTCTTATTTTTCTTTGTTATTGGTAGTTTTGAATGCAAGTTTTATTGCGTAGTGGCGTTCTTCCCCAAATTTAGTTGTGATATGTACTCCGACTCCCCTTTGAGCATGGCAAAAGGAGTTGTGAACGAAGACTTGCCAGAGCTTTCCTGTTGATGCATTTTGGACTTCTTCTGGGAACTTAGTAACTTCAACGATGAAGATTGCCAAAATTTGCCCATTCACAGTGTTCTAAGGAAAGTAGTCGATTTTGAACTCACTCAATTCAATCGACCAGTTCATGAGGCGGACGGAGGCATTTGGTTTTTGCAGTATTTTTTTCAAGGGAGTTTCTGTCGGGACCTTGATCAGGTGGGCTTGGAATTATGACCTTTATTTCTTGGCAGCCATCACCAATGCGAAGGCCAACATATCCATTTGGGGATATCTCACCTTGACCTCTCTAAAGGCTCAACTTGTGTAATACACCGACTTCCGATTGCCCTTCTGTTCCTTTAGCAAGGCTGTTGAGATCATGTGTGGGGAGACTGCTAGGTAGAAGCATAAGGCTTCCCCCTGCCCTCTTGGCTTAGAAGTGGTGGGTTAAATAGATACTCTTTTAGTTTCTCGAAAGATTTTTGGTTACATTCGTCGTTCTAGGACTGTGCCTTTTGCAACATTTTGAAGAATGACATGCACTTGTGTGTTTATCTAGAGATGAACATGTTAAGCGCGGCTATTTGTCCTGTTAGCCTTTGTACCTCGTTTATGTTCCAAGGTTGAATCATGCCCATTATTGCCTTAATATTCTTTGGGTTGGTCTCTGTTCCCCTTTTTGAGACCATAAACTCAGAAATTTGCTTGAATCTACATTGAAAGCGCACTTTGCTAGGTTTAGCTTCATCTTGTATTAATTCAGCACAACAAAGGTTTCTCATAGGCCATCTAGATGGTGCTCGGGTTCTCTACTTTTGACGAGTAAAGTGTCCACGTAAACTTCAATGTTGCGACCTATATGCTCCTTGAACATGCGGTTAACCAACCATTGATAGGTGGCTCTTGTGTTCTTGAGCCCGAACAATGTTTCCTCTTCATTGTTTGGGTTCATCCAGATTCGATTATATCTTGAGTAGGTGTCCATGAAACTCAGCATGCGATGTCCCGCAGTGGAGACTACTATTAGGTCTATGAGAGGCAATGAGAAACTATCTTTTGGGCATGCTTTGTTCAAATCGATGAAGTCAACACACATTTTTTCATTTCCTGTTTGACTTATTTACCAATACTACATTTGATCTCCATTCGGGGTAATGGGCTTCTTAGATAAATCCTGCGGCTATGAGGCGGTCAACTTCTTCCCTATGGTCGCATACTTTTTTGAGCTGAAACTTCTTCGCTTTTGCTGGACCTTCTTGTCTTTTTGGGTTTACGCTGAGGCGATGCTCGATAATTTCGTTGTCTATCCCAAGCATGTCCTTATGACTCCAAGCGAACATGTCTTTGTACTCAACCAAGAATGCTTCATCAATCACCTAGTCTCTGGCCCCATCCTAGTGTTTCGAGTCTTATGGTGGCCTTTGGATGGTCTGGTCCTAGGGCCACCAACTCTAGGGGCTCATTCACCTCTGCTTGCCACAGATTTTGCTCATCCCTCTTTTCCATCTTACGGTTAATGAGCATTGGTGGTGGTTGTAGCATCTTGCCATGATTCGAATTTTCTGCCTGAACATCTTTTCCTCCATTCTTGAGTTCTTGTACGTAGCACTCTCGTGCCAGTACTTGCTCCCTATGGATCTCCCCTACGCTTGCCTCCATTGAGAACTTCATTTTTAGGTTGTAAGTGGAGGTCACATCCTTTACGTTGTTCAAGGTTGGAACCCTAGAATGGCGTTATAGGAAGACAGAGCTTTCACTACTAAGAAGTCGGTCATAGTTGTGGTGGTGCAAGGTTCGTTGCAATGTTATGGCACCCAAAGATTGTATCATACTCCCTTGAGAACCACCCTTTCAGGGACATTGGTAAAGATGGGGTGCAACTTTATCGGTCTGAACCGAAAAATTTGATCGGACCGGACCGGACCGATATGGAGTTTGATCGGTTTCGATCCCCGCTTCTTGCAAAATTTGATTTTCGGTCCAGTCCTGGGACATGGTTTTTTTTTTTTTTTTTATCAGATGGGACTGGAATAGATCAAGTTGTTTACATATAAATTTTTGAAATCTTATATATAATATGTATTTTATATAGTAGTTATATAAGTTAATTATGTAATTTTCATCTAATCTATAACCATTGAACATATAAAGTGCTAGATAATATATGCTATTAATTAACAAATATATCATATTATAAATCATGTTATTATATGTAGATACATAATCTAGTATCTAGACTTAATTAAAGTAATTAGGTAATTTTTTTTAAGACATAAGTTGCAAGTAAATATGAAGAATATATGGACAATGAAATTATCTAATATTCATTAATCATATATTAATGTTAATATGCTATCAATTAACTAATATATCATATGATAAATCATGTTAGTAACTATCAATATCATAAATATAAATATAAATAATTATTTTTGAATGAGTAAATTACATGATCCACATTAAAGAGCTTACTTAATTTTAATTTTACTAATTTAAATAACTTTTTGTATTAATTTATCCGCAAAAAACAAAAAAAGGAAAAAAATATTCCTAACTCATATGGACCGATTGGACTAATAGCTAACAGTTCAGTCCGGTCTATAAGGATAATCTGTCTAGTTCGGTC
>QEOT01006912.1:0-30801 GCA_003123785.1 Pterocarya stenoptera
GGACTCCCTCCCTCTCTCTTCACACAGCCTAACGTCTCTCTCTTCGCACCATTTTCCAGCGGTGAGTGTACTGCCAAGATCAACCATTCACAACCTATTGTATCTTCGTGAGCCGAGATCAACGTCAACGTGCGAATACCACTATGTCCCCATGAGGTGGTGGAGATGCGGTGGCCGCGTACCATCTGAGAAAAATGGGTGAAATCCATTTCGGTTGGGGGAGAGAGAGTTATGCGTGTGGGAGATCGGTAGTGGTTTGGGGAGTTGCCGGGGTGAGGGGGAGTCATCGGTGGTGGCGGTGAGGCTGGGTAGCACACCGGCGGCGTCGGATTGGGCTGAAACCCATTTCGGGCGTGGGGAGAATCGGGCCAGAGGAGGAGATCGGTGGCCGCGCGTGGGGGAGATCGGCAGTAGCTGGAGGAGTCACTGGCGTGACAGGAAGTCGCCGGTAGTAGCGATGAGGTTGGGCGGCACATGGCGGCGGTCGAACTGGGCTGAAACCACTCCGGGCGTGGGTGAGAATTGGGCAGAGGAGAGAAAGAGAGAGAGAGAGAGAGAACTATAAAAATAAAATAAAATCACTATAATTTTTGTCACTATTATATTACCTATCAAAAAAAAAAATTTTGTCACTATTATATATATATAAAGATAGATTATAATATTTATTATTATATATAAATTAAAAATAAAAACACTATAATATTTATCACTATTATATATAAAAATAAAATAAAATCACTATAATCTTTATTACTATTATAAAATTACAATATTAAAATAACTATAATATTTATCACTATTATAAAATCATTATAATATTTATGGGACCCACACATTTTTCAACTTCCTATTCAAAAGTCAACAACTCAACATATTTCATACGTCCAAACAACTTAAAACACTTTCAATGGGACCTACAAATTCACTCCAATCTCTACTCATAACTATTCACAATACTTCTCAACACTTTTCGCTATCCAAACTAGGTCTTAATGTCCGATCTCTATTTATTTGTTTGTTAGACCATTGGCATTGCCAAATCCAAAATGTGGCTAAATCTTAACTTTTAGCTAAAGTATCAATTTTTGATTAAGTGAGTCCATATTGGACTAGCTATCTCAAAATCAAAATAATAATATAATATAATATATTTTAATAATATTTGATAAAAAAAAATTATATTTACAAATACACTTCATATATTTTTATAATATTTGACAAAAAAATAATTTATACAAACCAACAAACTAAATTCATATAAATCATTTCATGTTTAATGTTCAAGAACTGAATTCATATAAATGGATTCCCAAGATTCCAGCACATTCAAGTCCAAATTCAAAAGATTCCAAATTTCCAAGACACAGTCCACACATTCCAAATTCAAGAACGAGGTCCTTTTGGCTACTTCATTGCATACTGGGTTTTGCGGCATTTCTTTTCCCATATCAACTAGAGCATTGATTGATGAGAAAAAATACTTTGGAAATAGAATGACCGAGTAGAACATTTTTGGGAATAATTATCCATTCTCTCTTAGCAATACCAAATGCTCATTCAAGCAGCCTCTCACACCATACAGCCAGATTTTCTTCAGAACCAATACAATATCAATAAATGGTTTATACCAATTAGCAAATTTACTTATAAAAATCACTCAATGCATGAATAACTTTGATTGAAACTGTAGCAATATTCAATATCCTTCGCACACTTGGATGTTTAATGCTAACTAGTAATAGATGTCAAAATTAAAGAACGGTCACACTTTATCAAATAGATAAGCCTTGCCATGCCTGCAGTGGAAAGTCTGGGATACAGAAAACAAAAGGGTTAGAGCATATGCAAGTTGTTCATTCTTTCAGATATGATATAAAGTAACTGGGTAAATCTCATTTCTTCATATATGAAAACACAAACCCATATTTTATCAAAATGATATGTGGCAAACCAAAATATCCAAATCGCAAATCAGTTTGTCAAAAATACCCAAATCGCGATTTATAGCGACATATTTGTGGAAGAAATGCGCAACCTTCTGGACGACGACTCACTGGCAAGGAAAGGGGTTCAACACATGAATGGTCCTTACAAATTAAGCAAAACACATGACAATTCAATCACTCGATGAAGAGGAAATGAGAAAAAATATAAAGATAAGAGGGAGAGAAAAGCCTACACAAAGAAGAGGGAGAGAGGAGAGAGGAAAAGAGATTACCATTTGGGCTGGAAGACAACGGCAACGTGGACGATCGACAAAGAGAAGGGTGCTTGCGGGTTGAAAAAGACAAAGGATCGAATGGTAGGAGCTTTCGGGATAAGAAAAGAAAAACAAGAGAAATGGACAACTTCGAGAAGAAGAAAGAGAAAATAACGAGGGAAATAAACAGTGAGAGGCACATGAAATAATAAAATATAAATTTTATGTGTAAACAGTAACTCGTCAAGTTTAGAGATGATCCAAGATTAATTGTAGCTCAAGTGTTGAGCTTTAGACCTTTGGTTAGTCTAATGTAAAGGTTTTTTTCTCGCATATATCTAAAATTTAGACTTGTATTGACATTTGGTTAGACCATTCCAATACCCTTATGTGTATTATTTACTATTTTAATTACGGAAGAACACCAAAGCATCGTACATCCATCCAAACACCATTGTAGGCAATTTGAACATACTGTTAGCATCCGGTCTTGATGGTAAAAATAAAATGCATAAATATTTATCATCGTGTCAAGTTTTGAATAGTTGAGATAGAGTCCATAGGCTATTCTTTTATACTTTGAGAAAATGTTTTTTAAAATTAGAAGTTAAAAACTCAATTATAAATTAGATGATAGGTTAAGAGCAACCTCTATTATTTATTATCTTTAATAATAATTACGACAGCTTTTCAACTTCAACTTTTTAAAAGAAGTTTATTTATGAAAAAATTTTCTTATCATCATTTTAATTACTATCTCCTTAATTTTTTTTAATATAATATATAAAATAATTGTCAACCAAATAAATTATAATAACAAATTAAATCATTTAATGTTACCTAATAAAATAATATGAAGATATGTTATTCTACGGGCAAGGAACTTGGCGCAGAGATTGCGCACGAACGAGTTTTTAATTTCACATCAATTACAACTAAATAAATAAAAAAATAAAATGAAATAAAAGATGACCAATCGCCCAACACAAATGAAACTCAGAAGGCTGAAATGCACAAAACACAACCAGAGGCGTTTGTCGTTCCCTGCCCGTATAAGAATTGCAACTCCTTTTCTTGTCATTCACTTTCGTCTCAAAAACTGTAACTCATTTCTTTGCAACTCAATTTTTTCGAATAGAACCTCTACCTTTGCCAGTCATTTGTATCGACATCATCTCTGGCAGCTTTGAACACTTCATCTCCTCCGTTAGTCCTCAGCATCATTTGCGATAAATGGGTTCACTTCTCCCAAATTTTGGATGCACATTATTTCCATAGAGTGATCGTACAAGTTGAGGGACAATGTGCGTCACATTATTCCCATAGAGCGAGCTTTTGGGTGCTTGTAATTGTACATAGCTTTTATGTTGTCGAAAACCTTAAGTTTCACATCTAATTAAGAAAATTGGTTTGACATGATGTTAATGGTCCAGTTTTAACAGGGTAGAAAAAGATTGCTATCCATGCGATACAACAATATGGGCAATGCTTGTCATCCATGTTGTTCATTAGTTCTTGCTCACAATTCGTCCCAGACAACAAGTTGCCATATTTGAAGCCAAAACTATGATAGAAACTAAAATAGTTTTATTATTTAGGATACTTTGTTTCATGTACTATTTCTAGTTCCACCATTCAATTGAACATAAATAGGCCAACAAGGCAGGTCATAATTTAGCAAAAATTGCTCATAATCTAGACCCAGCACGAATGAACTTCGACCCCTTTGATGAAGAACAAAACAAAATCAATGAGAGAGAGAGAGAGAGCACCTTAACGGGATCGATGAAAATGGGAGTTTGTGGTCATTAAACGTTTCTGCAATGTTCAGAAACCACCTTTGGGTCGCGACACGGAGGAGGGAGGGAGATGGCGGAGGTTAGGGTTTTTGAGTTCATAAACCCATCTTAGGTCTTTATTGCGCTTCGGATATGAAGGATAGTGAGAATGGAGGAGGGAGATGCGAAGTTTAGGTTTTAGAAACCCATATCAGGTATGGGGGAACTTCGGAGATGGAGGATAATGGAGGGGGGAGGTGGATGAGGGAATCCAAATGGTGGGTTTGTGCGAAATGCACCGTCTCATTTTTCACGTAGATCGTTCGTGCGCAATCCCTGCTTTAAGTCTCTTGCATTCATCATTTTCCTATGAAGATAGTATATAAAAGATCCAATAATAGCATTTATTTCCTTATAAACATTGAGGCAATTGTTTTTTTGAATATGTTAGAACAAAAAATACTTTAGTCATAAAAATAAATTCACAAATTAATATAATTTGATATGGTAAATTATATTATAAAATTACGATAAAATAGATATAGGATGAATTTAGATATGCGGTCCAAATAAGATAAGATTAGATATTTTAAATAATAGTGATATTTTTTGAGTTAAGATGATATGAGATAATTTGTAAAAAATATAAGTAGATGCTTTCAAAATTTAAGAAATGAAATATTGTGTTTGGATAGCCAAAATTATTGTATGATATAACTCCAGATGAGATATTTTCATCTGAACAGCCTATCCAAACTCACCCATAATGTATCATATAATAATATTAATTTATATATATTTTTTATAAAATATTTTTGTTGATGCATAATTATCTTTTGGTATGCTGCTGTACCGGATATGAGTTTTGGACCAATCCAGATCTGTTTCCGTGTTTCGGGCCTCGAAGCCCACAAGTAAACGCCGGTAACCTCAGTGCCATTAGCGTCTTCAACTTCAAATCTCCACTTCCATTAACACGACCTTCCAATCTAGTCATGGCCGAGAGCGAGGCCGAGGCCCCCAAAGCGAAACCACGTCCAATCGTGCGCCTCGGGATCTTCCTCATCTCCCACAGCTGCCTCTTTAGGTATTTTTTTTTCTTTATCCCTCATCTATTCGATTTGTTCATTCACTTTCGGCTCGAATCTGGTGAACTGGAGTTAAAATAGCGTCTGCTGTTCCCGTTTCAGTGTGATTTGCTGCACAGCAGGGGTTTTGACTCTTCTGCTGCTTCCTGTTCTCGCCAAGAACACCTACATTTCCGAGAATGCCCTCATGCCAGGTCTTTTTCCACTTATATTTCTTTTTTTCCTCCTTTTTTCTATTATACGAAGTAAATTAAGCTAAAAAATTACTCGTTTCTATTTCGCAGGTTCTGCAAATCCCATGTTCTCTAGTCAGGAAGTGTCGGAGGCAAATAGACTGATGAAAAGTTTAACCAGTTTGGATTCGAAACCTGTGGGCAGTGGCATGTACGCGTTTACTTCCTTCTTTTTTTCTTTTCAAGTGTGAATTTCAGCTGATTTTTGGCTTCTCTACTACAGACTATTTGATCACGTAACATTACTTTTTAATATCAAAGAGGTTTAGTATTAGTGGGTGGAAAGAATTTTTAGTTTTTGTTAAACAGCTAAACAGAGCTGAGCTGAGTAGATTATTTTGATGGGCTTCTTAAGGTTGGCTATTTGGCTCGAATGGGATTGAGACTGGCTTGTTTAGCCCAGTCTCAAGCGATACAAACACTCATCGACTCAATTACAAGCTGAGAAAGCATGCCATCTGTGTTATCATGCAGCTTGCTATACAGTCACCTTTCATATTTTGTTTTCACTTTGTTTTATTTTATAATTACATGCTATTCGCACCATAGGGTAGATTAAGTTTTTAATTTTTTTCTTCTGCACCATGTTTATGCTTTCGCTTACCATTTGCGGCATAAGTTCATAATTCCAAATCCTCCGTGCACAACCTAATCCCTACAATGTGACCTATTTGCCATTCTGTGTTTACCTCTTCTGAATAAATGTAGAGAGAGTCAAAGACTGATAGCTGAATATATGTCTGATCTGGGTGCTGAGATTAGCTATCACAAGTTCTACCCTCCTTCGAATCAATTTCATCCACTTCACTTTTTCTCTTATCCCGATTCTGGATCAACTCAGGAGAACATCAGTTGTATATCACATGGTCTTAACACTGTTGGAATTATAAGAGCGCCGCGTGGTGATGGGAAAGAAGCCATTGTCTTGGTGACACCTTACAATTCTTTAAAGGTTGGTCCGGGCGAGGCTATATCATTGGGCATCGCATACTCAGTGTTCTCCTTGCTAACCCAAGTTACTTGGCTGGCTAAGGATATTATATGGCTTGTTGCGGATTCGAGATATGGGGAATATGCCGCTGTTGATGCTTGGCTAAGAGATTATCACATGCCTGTATTTAGTGGATTAAGTGCTCTAAATGCTGAAATTTGTCCTGTGAGCAATGCTCATAATGAACTGAAAGAGAACCGTGTCACAGAAAGAAAGATAAATGATGGTTTTAGACGTGCTGGGACTATGGCTGCAGCCCTTGTAATTAAGGTTACAGAAGGAAGTGAACATTTTGAGGATAGTCTTAACATCTATGCAGAAGCATCAAATGGACAGATGCCAAACCTAGATCTCATCAATATCGTCAACTATTTAGCAGTTCATAGGCAAGGTTTGCGAGTAAAGGTGGAGAAAATGCGGTCTTTAATTAATTGCAAATGGCTCAAGATTCTGGGTGAAATACTCCAATCACTAGGACATGTGGCTAAAAGCTTAAACCCACAGTGGAAGTTTGGTATCCCAGCTACAGATTATGTTGAGGGCGCTGCTACGCTTGCAAGTTCGCTGTATTACCAGGTAGTTTATTCTCCTGTCGATTCAATCATTTAATCTACTGTGTCCCTTTTTTGGCAGGACTGGTGCCATCTGATACTATTTATGGTTTCAGATTGATTGGAGAAGAAAAATTGTAGGGTTTATGTCTTCTTCTCTCTGATCCCTAATGTCAATTTTATTTTGTCAGGCTTTGGGTGTTCCCACAGGTCCTCATGGTGCTTTTCGTGATTATGAGATAGATGCAATTACTATGGAAATTTCTTCCAGAGTTGCTTTGAATAACAAGGCAAGGAAAAATGACTTCCTTCTCCGAGGTGGCAGGTCAGTCCTCATTTACATCTAATTCAGAGTAGCAGTTGTAACTTTTTCTTTCAAATTTATGGGAGATATAGGCAAAGGAATTTAGTAGTTGCCACTGGTAGGATTGCGTTCTGGACATCAAAACTCTAGTTTGGTGGCTGTTGGGAGAAGACTTGTTGCTTAAGTTGAATACTTTTCTAATCTCAAATAACCATCAGTGTTCTCTCTCTCTCATTTTTTTTCCGGGGCTAGGGGGTAGTTATATATTATTACCTTGCTTGTTACTCATGCTGTTTAATCGATTTGGGCTGGAAAGTTTCAGTCATACTCAATCAAAGGCATCTTCAATTGTTAGCAAAGTTTTGAATTCCATTCTAGTGATTGTTCCGGTTGAGGTACTGGAACGAAATATTTCGGTAACGGTACGTTTCAGTGTACCGTTTCGGGATAGTTGATATATGGATAAATTATATATATAGAAAAAACTATATTCCAAAATAACATCAATACAAATCTTAAAAACATAAATACTTGAAAAACTCAATAGTACTTTTAAGTTTTCAATCCAACTGTTAAAAAAATCACACATCTTCGTTAGTTCTTTAGTTAGTTTGCCTTTGCCTAGGACTGCATACATGGTACTAAAAGTCTGGTCTGTTTACCATTTTCTGTTCAATAAAATCAGAGGTTTGTATTTCCAAAATAAACCATAGAGCTCCTGAATCAAACATACCAGGACTCTCATTTGATTCCTAGACCCATTACTATATTTATTATTTCTAGAAAACAAAAATCCATGGATTACACCAAAGGTTCTGAAAACCTAAGATGCCCCACAAACAGCTCGGTGTTCTTTTTTCTTTTTGATAAGTATGCTTCGTATTCTTACTCTTAGAGAGAGATTAGAGAAGTAATCTCAGGAATTATCAAGGGGCTCTATGTAGGTTCTTGATCAATTACAAAACCATAATAGCATGAACATCAATCTCAGATTCTCAATACACAGAGCAAAAGGGGGATCTCCAATTCATAAAGTTACTGTTAATAATTTAGCACCTGTGGTATGGAGTGAGTGGTGGAGTGTGGAGGTGGACCGTGGACGTCGACTTGCGGTGGAGGAACACAAGTTGTGGCCTAGCGGATTGCGCAACATGAGCAAACCGAACTTCAACGAAGCAACAATAGCTGCGATGGTGTGGAGTAACACAAGGCTCGAGCTGCGATGGTGTGGAGGTGGCATCAGCGCTAGTTGTTAGAGTGTGGAGACGGGGTCACAGAGAGCAAAATATTTTTTAGAGATCTAGGGTTTTGAAAACTGTTCTCAAGGAAGGGGAAAGTAGAAAGAAACGGGCTGAAGCTAAAAATGAGTGGAATTAAGAGAAGGCCATCCGTTTCAACTTATTTACAAAAATGACAAACATTAAGTTTCTGGACCGAAATGTCCATTCTGGCTGGAATACCGCAATCCGGCCAGAATGGGCCGAAACACACCGAAATGTCTGGAATTCTATCTGGGATGGAATACCCACCTACACTGTGCCAGTTATTGTTCCAGCAAGGAAAATTCCAGCTGGAACGGAACGAATTTTAAAACCTTGATTGTTAGCCCAAGAAACCTATTTGGGCAATAATTGAAACAGAGAATAGTTTTTCTCATCATGCCTTAGTTTCTTGTTGAGTGTTTAATTGTTCTTGTTTTGATCAAATCCTCTAGTTAAAAAAAAAAATGCCAAAAGCCCTAGAGGTTGGTTCAAGTGGTAAGGGCCTTGGTCTTGGTGGTATGCTTTCCCTAGGTGTAAGCTCCGAATCATTGGGTGTAAACAATTTCTAAGGGCTCCATCCCATCAGTGAAAAGCCGACAAGTTACCTGATTTGTGTAATGTGGGTGTGTTACACGGATCAGGGGTTTCATCGGGTAGAAATAGATGTTGCTTGTACAGTCTATGTTGTTGTCATATAAAAAGAAAAAAATTTCCAATGTATTAAGTATCATTATTTGGTATAATCTTTTCATCATTCCTTGTTTAATCATTATTTTGTGCTATTCTTTATATATGATCATGAGTTAAAAGTTACTTATAAATAAAAATGATCACGAGTTAAAAGTGAAAGACTCACTGTCGTGTTGTCAGACTGAAGGTTTTCATGTTGTTGGTGCAGGTTAATTGAAGGAGTTATACGAACAGTAAACAACCTCCTCGAGAAGTTTCACCAGTCATTTTTTCTGTACCTTTTAACATCACCTAGTAAATTTGTGTCAGTTGGAGTCTACATGATTGCTTTTGCACTCCTTGTGGCATCGCTGCCGGTGGTTGCAGCTTCTCTATATGCTGATGCTCATAAAGTGGATCCTAGTTTTGGAATAGACAAATCCACTCCTCAAGCCAGTGCTACTGATGAACTTAGCATCAGTCCGAGATCATGCAAATGGCTTAATGCAGCAAAAAAAGTGTTTTTAGTTCACTTGTGGGGTGCTGTTGTTTCGTTCCTTCCATATTTCATCTGTCAAATACCCAGTTGCACTCCAACGACCAGCTTTGTAGTCTGGGTTTTGCTCTCAAGATTCAGCATGCCAATCTTGAGCTTGATTTTGGGTTATTCATTTTCCTATGACAGGGCCTCTCAACCGCAAAAAAGAGATTGGACTCTCCTGAAATCGGTGACTATCTCAGCTGCTTTCATTGGTCTGTGCCTCATGTCAGTCATCAACTTTGCTACTGCCGAAATTGGGGCTTTACTAATGGTCCCAATGTGTTTGATGGCTCAACCTTTGAAGCTCGATATTAGATCTAGAAGCCTGAGAAAATTTTCGAGGGTGGCTTGTAATCTGGCTTTGGGTTTTCTTGGGTTTCCACCAGCCGGTTTTTTTGTGCTGAAAGGTGCATTTGAAGGTTTTGGAGGCATTACCGTTGGTGACTTCTGGAATTGGTTGGAGTCCATTTGGTCATGGAGCAGTGCGACTTACCTCTATATAGGTATGGTTCACCTGCCATGCTGGGTATTGTGCATTCATGTTTTACTTCATCCTTGTTGACACGCCTTAACTCAATTTTACTGTGTATCACTGCTCTATTTGACATACAAATCAGAAGATTAAAAGGAGTTTAATCTCAATGTTTATTGTCTTGTGTAAACTGCTCACCATTAACAGCAGGTTGGTTCAAGAGAACTAGGCCATAGAGAAGTAGGTGCTTCAGGTATATGATATATCATCTTCCATCTTTGTGAGCAATTTAGTATCATAAGTACATAGGGTCACTCCCGAGGCCCGGGTTGGTTGGCATGCACCATTTTAATTGAGGTTCTACATATACCTAAGAATGATTGATTAGAGGGTTGTCAATAGAATGCCCATTTAGTGAGTGAGCTTGATTTGATTATATGCGCTGAGCCTCAGCCAACGGTGAGACCTGAAATCCGAACATGAGAGCACTAATTTCCCAACTGAGAGGTGGGGGGTCCTAAGGTTTAGTTTCGTTGGTTATGGTGTGTTAAATCATTCTTTAAATCCATTTAGCAGGCTTTTTGCTTAGCACCAATGTTATTGGGGTGGGATT
This sequence comes from Pterocarya stenoptera, assembly GCA_003123785.1. Taxonomy (NCBI): domain Eukaryota; kingdom Viridiplantae; phylum Streptophyta; class Magnoliopsida; order Fagales; family Juglandaceae; genus Pterocarya; species Pterocarya stenoptera. The sequence continues at coordinate 10,706 of QEOT01006912.1, forward strand.
CACGCCAGTTAGGTAAAAAAGTAAATATAGATTCTTCACTACTGCACCAGTACAATATTGAGTACTTACCAATAGGGAATATTGATTGGATCTCTCTCTCTCTCTCTCTCTCTCTCTCTCTCTCTCGGGTACACTGTTTTTTTATTTGGAGATGAGATGGCCTTTTCGGTTGACGTGACAGAAAGAGAAGGCATTCGCGTCCAAAGTGAATAAATAGAGGTTGACGAGGACCGGACGCTTTGTTTGCCTAGGGTCATGCTCCAATCCTTTAGGCCATTGATGATTGAAGGTAGAAAAATAAAGCCCATATTCCGCACTCACTGAGAGCAAGGAATAGCTGAAAGCAGATTCTCATGAAATTTTAGAATTGATTGTTTCGGTATGAGCTTTACTTCTTTGCAATTGATTGGTGGAGATGTACAAACAAATAAATATACCACGAAATTATAATATTTGCATACCTTTTTTCCATTTAACACTATCGTAAGGGTATGGAACGTGAACATGATACTTTTTGTTATTTGGAGGAAGACAGTTTGTAGGCTGCATTTAAATGAACAATGCATATCTCCGTTTAGAATCTAGATATTGTGTCTATATCTCTTTCAAAATTATTATAGAAAGCATTTAGATAAGAAAATTATAGGAAATCGGATTGATGCATCTCTTAGACTTGTGGTGGTTGTGCATTGAAAGACATCACTCAACTAGTCCGCATCATCAGCATCATTGGATTCATTTTGATGATTAGTGCACGTAACCTATTAAAAGGGCATGGGCTCTCTCCCAGTGACTCTGATGTGGATTGCACGTAATATACACAAGAAATATAGACGTACAAGAGGTGTGTAAAAGAAAGAGAGCCGTAGAGAGTAATGGTTGTTGGTAAGGACACAGAATCATCAATTCAAGGGTGGAGAGGTTTTTTATTTTTATTTTTGGTGGCGGCAAAATTCTGATTTTGGACATGGGCTATTTTACAACGTGCCATTTTAATTTCCACTGCTATTTACGGTGAGATATAATTATTTATATAAATAAGTAGTTGGAACTTGGAGTAGCTGTGTATATGCGGTTGGATTATGTATATAAGAGATTATCACTCCCACCCGCATTTGAAGCGCGTGAGTCAAAATTAAATTGAAGTGGAAAGAAAAAAATTGGGAAAATAAAATTGAATTAAGTATAGTTAAGAATAAAAATACAATATCGGACATTTAAAACATTGATTTCTTCCTTAAAAATAAATAAATTTTAAGGAATTAGGATGATTAATAAGACGTCAAATAAAAATAAAATTTCAGCAACAAATAAATTATAAACACTATTTTAAATATTGATTTATCTTCATTCACTCATCCTCTCCAAATGTTCCGGGAAAAAGTATTTTTATATTTTTTTAAAGGGGAAAAAGTATTAAAGAAAGAAAACACGGTATTACTTCATCCGAATAAGGACGTGCATTACACTTATCCAATTAGCGTTTTTCGCAAACCGGCTCATGTCAACTCCTCCCCTCTTCTCGCTCCTCACCCACCTCTGTCTCTCGACCCTCTCCCTCTCTCGATTCCTCTCCCTCTCTCTCTCTCTCTCTCTCTCTCTCTCGATGACATCCAAAACAGATAAGAAACACCAATGATGTTCTGAATTTTCGAACCAAGCACGACGGAGTACTAGAAAAAACAAGAACAACAGAGAAGAGGGAGATATAGAGATGGACAACATGCTATGCGACGAGCTCCTCGAAGAAATCTTTCAGAGACTTCCACCATCACCCTCTTATTCACTGTCAGTCTCTTTGGTCTCCAAGCGCTGGCTTTATCTCTACCGCAACTCCACGACCTCCCTCTCTCTCCGCCTTACCCCTCATAATTCCAAAATCCCCTCCTTGTCCTCCCTCCTCTCCCACTACCCTTCTCTTCTGTCCCTCTCTCTCCTCCTCTCCTCTGAACCCGCAGCCACAGCCGCCACTTTCTCTGACCTCCTCCTCCTCGCAGTCTCTACTTTTTGTTCCAAGCTTCATAATTTAAGGTTCTTGGCGGGCCCGGTCTCTCTTTCTTCCTTGAACTCTCTCTCTTCAACCTGTATCCACCTCACTTCTCTCTGTATCAATCTCTCTAGGCCTATCCTTTTCACTTGGGTTATGAAATTTCCTGTTTTAAAGGAGTTATCAGTCTTCGTATGCTCTGGGGAAGGCCTATTACGAGAATTTGAGTTTGCTTGGGAATATGGGTCGTGGGAAAATGAGGATTTTGTTGCGGAATTGGGCTTGGAGAGTCTTTTTTTGTCTGGAATTCGAGCAGATGATAGGGGCTTGAGTTGGCTATGGAGAAGCTGCAAAAGGCTGAAGAAATTGCAGCTACGGAATTGTGGAGGTGTTGGAGACGGAGGCTCTTTTTCGTCCTTTGTTAGGTGCTTACAGGGTCTTGAAGAGGTGGAGCTCAGGACCTGTAGGAGTATTGTTGATGGGGTGCTGTTAAAATTGGCTGAGAATTGCAATTCTCTGAGTTCTCTTTTGGTTTATGATGGTGGTAGCAGAGAGGGTCTGCTGAGGTTCATTAGCCAGTGCAGGTGCAATTTGCAAAAACTCGATCTTCGATTACCACTCGACCTTAATAACGAGCACCTCTCGGCTGTTGCATTAAATTTCCGGGGTCTTTTGAGTATTAGGCTTCAAAGTTGTTGCCTTGTCACTGGTGAAGGCCTTAAGGCTCTTGGGATTGCCATGAGTTCTGGGCTTGAAGAATTGGCATTGATAAATTGTGATGTTGTGGAACGAGAACCGGGGCTGCTTGCCACATTGGGGCAGAATCTAAGGCAATTGAGGAAATTGGATTTGTCTTTTAATGAAATGTTACTTGATAAGGAGTTTATTTCAATGCTAGCTTCGTGTAATGATATTCTTGATTTGAAGTTGAGAGGGTGCAAAGGGCTTACAAATGCAGCCATGGTCTCTATGTTTAAGAGTTGCAAGCGCTTAAAGAATGTTGATATTATGCACTGTTGTGGAATTGAGGCCGAGGCAGTGGAGCTATTTGTTCTGAATTCTCCACAATTGAGACAGATGCAGGTTGAGGAAAGCAAGCTTTCCGATGTTGCGAGGAAATGGGCATCCACTAACTTTATCGAGGTTATTGTTTAATCGGAGAACAGGCCGCAGAAGAGCAGCTGTTCAAGTTGATAGAAGTTTCAAGCGAAACGGGTACATATCACTCCACTTGTTCTAGTATGTTTGTAAATTTCTATTGCTTATTTCATGGAACAGGAGAGACTTCTGGCTCTGTGAATAATTATGAATATGATTGTGTAATATTAAATAATATATATCACACTAGTGAACTTGAGCTTTTGAAGCATGTTGTGTTGATTCTTCTTTGGCACTAGTTAAGCATTGTGAGAGCTGCATGTTCCTTGATTCATATTCATGCTACTTAGACATCTTACCTTGGACTGATTACGAGAGCTTCTTTTTCCTTTTTTTATTTTTTAAAAAGTTCTTTAATAAAATACAAGCCCAAGCATTTGTTGGCCTATGCTTGAGGCACAAAGCAACATATTCAATTCTGTGGATGATTGAGGGCTATTCTTTTGCAAGTAATAATATGATCTGCTCGCTGAAGGTTTAGGCAGATACATTGCCTATTGGTGTCATTAAGAAAAAATTCTAGGTGTTATAATCATTTAGGGGTCATAGATAATTGGACTCAAGAATGGTACTTATCGTTGTTTACTTGTAATTACAACGCTAGTTTTTTAGTTGTAGATAACTGGTGAAGAGTGGAGAAACATGCATGCCATGGGTTTGTTCAATTTCCATGGTCAATGCGTTAGCTTGTAGATGGTTAGTTATAAATTAAAAGTATTTTCGTTCTGAAGTTTTAGATGTCATAAGATAGAAGCATACTTGAGCTTCACAAAAAAACTAGTAGAACATATTATGCCTAGTTTTACATGAGAATAGTTGCATCTCCGAGGTAGACTTTCTAGTTGGTTTTGCTCAACGGTGCCAACGTCAGGAATTGATCTGCAAGTACAGTAAGAGGAATCCTTGAATACAAACAATATTATAATACAATAATGATTGTGGAAGTTCATTAGGTTGTATATAGAGATATTCCACACGCAGAACATTTCGCTCGGAATTTATAGAGATATTCTTGAAGATTTTCTAGCTATGGAATTTATAAGTAGACAATTTGAGATAATCCGACTCTTATATACACGCTTTTAGGATAACTTTTTGCTTCACATTCTGCAAGAACAGAAAGGAATAGTTCTTCATTTTTAACTATTTTAGCTTTGATTTTTTTTTTCAGTGTGGGTTGAGGATTGCTCTCCCTGATTTAAAGAATCCCTTGGTTAATAGTTGGTCTTTCCATTTCACCCTCTTATACTCACTTTTGAATGTTAACGTGCCTGTAATGAGCCATTGGCATTTCCTCCTTGCCTTGGATTTTCTTTCTTATTGGCACCGGATGTCCGAGAACAAAGTTCCAACTAATCCTGGGGTGCACAGGCCATTGGTAAGAAATTTCCTACAAGTGCACCTTGTACCTTGGGTAATTCAAAGGGAGCGTATCACCAACACCAGGGTCTTTACCACTTGCGCCAACCCCTAGGATTTCTCCTTGCCTTGGATTTTATCTAAGGCCTCTTGCTAGGTTGCTTGTTATTTTGCTTATGGGCACTCCACCTTCCTAATTTATAACCTCTTGGCTCTTAGTTAGAAGTCAACCTTTCCATTTTTACCGCCTAATATTAGCATGCCTGTAAAGAACCATGGGCAAGTCCTCGCCTTTTGGTCTTTGCATCATTTGGTTGGACAGATGAAAACTGTTCGGGAGATCTGAAATCACTTTGATGAAGCATTGGAAGAGTGTCTGGATATGAATGAAGTCATTTTCATTTTGAAGATCAGTCCCCTCCCCTTCTGAAACTTTATTTACTAGAAATACGAGATAAATAGCAGGGAACTAGGAACTTATATCATGAGTCATCACGTGAATTGAAACAAAAGTACTCATAATCATTTCCAAAATGTTTAAAAAATAGTTGGTCTTTCATGACAAAAAGGTTAGTCCTTCATATGCTTTGAAGATCTAGCTGGATGCAGTCCAATGGCTATGAAACACAAAACAGGAAAGTTTTAATATTCATATGAGATATATGTGTACGTGTGCGGCGTGCCCCTATGAATATTTATATATATATATATATCAATGCTCTGGATTGATACAGTCTATTAGCTTTCCTTAGTACATATCAATGCATTCAGCTTGAACGTATCGACCGTAATTAGTGCAGTTATGTAAAAAATCTAACTCGTCCACCTTTTTTTTTCAATCTTTGAGGTTTTCACTTCTCAATCCAGAAAGCGTCCTCCCCTTCGTGTCAATTAGTGTAACATTTATGTACTTGGCTTGGATGGACCTGTAACACCCGTTAGATGAAGAACTGGGCTTGGGTGGGTTAGGGGAGAGTGGCAAGCACTGAACAAGATTTGAACTTTGCCCGTCTCTATCATGAGCTGGGATGCATGAAATCAAGGTCTTGAGCTTGATTTGAAATCAGGGGTCTTGAACAACATTTGAACTTTGCCCAACTCGGATGCATGAAATCTCTCTCTCCTATGCTTTGTTCCTTTATCTGTTATTGGGGGACCAGGGTTTGAGCTGATCAACCAAGGTCTTGAGCTGCGTCTAATTAAATCCTCGTTTGTTTTTTTTTTTTTTGTAAGTAATAATCTTTATTGATGTAAATGAAACTAGGCAGTGCCCAAGTACACAGGAAGTATACAAAGTGAGACACCTAATTACATTCTAGTAGGCTAGAAAGAAGATAAAAACTCATGAATATTCCTTCCCTTTAATACAATAGCAGAAAACCACTGGAAAAGAGAGCATACAAAAAAGTTTCAAATTTCTTCCGCTGTATGCTCCTTCTTGTTAATGCACCTGTCATTCCTTTACAACTATAAACATCACATTAAGCACAAAGAAATCATCCGCCACACGACTACTAATTGGATGCTACTATGAGATCTATTCTAGCATGCTAATAGATCCACCACACTCTTGGGCATAGCCCAATTCAATCCAGTTCTACTAAGAATGCTAGCCTATAGCTCACAGCCACCTCACAATGTAAGAGCAAGTAATCTATCAATTTTCTACTCTTTTTACACATGTAGCACCACTCCGTAACCATTATACCTCGCTTTCTTAAATTATCAACCGTCAAAATCTTCCCATGAGCAGCTGTCCAAGTAAAAAAAGCAACTTTAGATGGAACTAAAACCTTCCATATACTTTTTCATGGAAAGAAAGTGGGCTGTAGGACTGTTAGGACCTTATAGAAGGATTTAACAGTAAACCGTTCTTTCCTCGTGTGAGTCCACAACATTCGGTCACCCTTATTGGCCCTTAGCTTTCCTGAATACAAGTAACTGTAAAAAACTGCTAGCTCTTCAAGTTCTCAGTCTTGAGCATTTTTTGTAAAAGTGACATTCTAAGTGACCGTCCCATTGGCACGACATAGAAAAACAATTGGGAAGGCCATGCAAAGAGAATCTCCCCACTCCATACATCAAACTAAAAGCGGGTACGTGCTCCATCACCCACCTCAAACTTGAGATGTTTTTCAAAGGTGTTCCACCCATTCCTTATGAATTTCCACAAGCTTACTCCATTAGACCCCCCACCCTCTTTAGAGCACCATCCCCCCCAACACACAACCATACTTATGATCAATAACCTCTCTCCACAGCGAGTTCACTTCCATTTGGTACCTCCACAACCACTTCCCTAATAGTGCCTTGTTAAAAACACACAAATTTCGTTTGTGTGGACTCACAAAACACACAAATTTGGTACCTCCTTGTTTGTTTTCACAAAACTTTTCAACTTATCTCATTTTATCATGATTACAACTTTTTCAAATTTTCACACAAAACAAAATAAATCATTCAATTTTTTCAAATTTTAAAATAAAAATAATATTAAAAAAGTATATTATAACAATATTTTATTTAATTTTCAACTTTCATATTAAATTATTTCATCTCATCTGTGAAAATAAACGAAGTCTAAGGTTTCTTTTGGTTACACAAACTATCTTTTCTCATTTAGCGGTGGGCTCCAACTCCGACGGAGTCGAAGTGCCTACTTCCGACCTTAGTTGGAGGTCAAAAGCTACTCCAACTCTGACTTCGATCGAAGTTTGGAGCTCAGAGCTCCAATCAAAGTGAAGTGGGCTTCCCAATTGCCCTACTCAGATTGGGCCTGCGCCATGGGCCCAATATGAAATTTAGATTGGCCCACTCCAAAAAAAGCAAAATAATTATAAAAAAATCTAAAATGCTGTAAAAAATAAGTTAAAAAGTTAAAAGTTTAAATACAATGACTAAATCAAACTACAAATTGCAAATGATAAAATTAGTTTAAAACTACAAATTGCAATAAATTTAAATTTACAGCATCAAAATAAATTCAAATATGAAATAGTCACAATCTCCCGCATCAGTTTTGAGTCTTTTGACAGTCTATGCATTTGAGTCGATGACTTGATAGTGATTTTCAATTTTCCTACAAAGGGTTTTATTGATCAGATGCACTATCTTTTCTTTAGTCATTAAACTATAGACTTCTAAACCATCAGCCAAGTGATATATGACATAAAATGGGACATATTATGAACTCACCACTCACCTCCACCTCTAACTTTAACGAGTTTTGCATGATGGTAATCATGGTATTGAGTTTTTCACCAATAAACGGGTCATCACAGGATGCGTTCGTCTTAGTCATCCACATTTAGTCTGGAGTTCATAACTAGGTCTACAAAATCATATAAATTATAATTTAAATAATGAAAGCATTAAAAGTATGTAAAAATAATAATTTAAAATCATAAAGTTGCTTGATTCAAACTTATAGCTATCGGCATCAACGGTATTTACTTCAATGGGTGTTGAACTTAACCAGTTTTGTGTGCAAATGAGGGTCTCGACGGTGGTTGGAGACAATGAACTCCGATAAGCATCCAAGACATGACATCCAGTGCTAAAAGTCGACTCAGAGGCAACTGTAGTGATAGGAATAGCTAGTACATCCTTGGTTATTCGAAAAATGACAGGAAACTTGTCATAATTCACCTTCCACCAAGTTAATATATGAAATGTATCACTAAGTGAATCGACATCTTTCATAAAGTTACGCTTAATCTTGGACTTACACTGCATAATATTCATCGATGCACAATTTGATGATACCGTCGTAGTTGTAATAAATTTGAATTTTGCACATGGGTTATCCTAAGAAGATGTTGAGCCGGTCGGGCGTGAGGAGCTATTACCTTTGGTTGAAGACTGACCACTGTTGTTGTAATATAAATTATCAATATCACATTTAAGCGATCTAATAAACTGATCAATGTCTTCATCATGTCCTTAATCCAATCTTTTACAATCGTCAACTTATATCAAGGGATCAAGGATCGCAACCACAAATAATAATCTATTTATCTTCTCCACATCTCCCAATATTTATTATATTTGTATTTCATCATCATAGCCATTTCATTTAATAAACCCACACTATCAGCACAACTCTCTTGCAAGAGGTCGGTCATAAAGCCTCGAAAGCTCTTCGAAGTACATGCTCATAGTAGGATATTTTGCCCCAGATATCTGCATAGTTATGTCATAAAATAACTTCAAAATTTGAACAAAATACCTGACATTAGCCTAATTAACAGTGTCCAGCTCACCGAGCCCCCTTTTCCCCCCAACTGACTCCAGCAAAACATATCTCATGCCCCCATTCTTGACCTCTATCGGCTCGAACGTTGTTTGGTAATTTTGTGCTACATCCACATCATGTATATAGAGTTTTATTGAGTCAGAATATTCAGTTGCAACATATTGGAAGATAGGATCTCAAATTGTTCGGTTATTACCTTAAACTGGCGGAGCCGTTGGGGGAAGCCCTCACATATTTCACAAGGTCTCAGACTTTAATAATGGAATCATCAATCTCTTTGAACCCCTCAAAAATTATGATGTTGATGATATGGGCACAACATCAAACATGAAGAAACTGATTCTCACGAATGATATCCTCCTACTGTCGTATTCTGTAATGAACCAATCAATGGTAATGTCATTCGCATTGGCATTGTTAATCGTGATACAAAGCACTTTTCTAATCTTCCAATCCTTTATACAGTTATTAATCTCCTTGCCAATAGATGAACCATTGTGATCAATAATTTTTTTAAAGCCATTAATTCGCTTCTGCAACGTCTACTCACTGTCAATAAAGCTGGTTGTGATATACATGTAGCCCCACATTATGTATAGAGGTCCATGTATCAATTGTGACCAGTGGTGACAAACATTTCCTTCATCGTTGTCTCTTCCTTGGCATGCCTCTTCAACAATCGTGCATCACAGTATACCATGAAGGTATGAGAAATCGTGGTTCTAAAATGTGCACAAATTTGTGAAAGCCTACATTGTCAACCGTGGTAAAAAGCATCTCATCAGTGATGATCATCTCTACAAGAACATCTCTCAACATCTTCTCACTACATTGAGGGATTGATAGCTTTTTAATTTACGTGCCATCAGTGGCCGTAGAAGTCTTGTAACTCAGTTTCGTTTGATCAATTGCTACCAACCCTTTATGTATTTTATACTGTAAGATGTGCTATTAATACTGGCGTACCTTACTTTTTTTAATGACAACCGTATAGTTGTCCATAGTAATGGCATTGAGCATGCAAGTTCTCACAATCACCGAAAATTTTGGTAAAATGTTCTAATGTCCATAATCTTTTTTTATGAGGTTGTGCTGGTGGATCGGCCTCAACATTCATCTATTTATCCTCCTTATTAAGCATATCAACGTCTTCTAGATTTATTGAAACTCGACTATTTGCATATGAGGTAGTTGTTTTAAATGAAGGTTTACGACCTGAAGTACCTATTGATGACGCCAATGGCTATACGTCATTCTCTTGTGGAGAATCAACAGAGACGGTGTATCATCCATAATTTGAATAAATAATATAAAATAATTAACAAATAATCGTCATTTAATATGTTATGAAAATTATCTACAAATTAAAAATACATTAAAATATATATATATATGTTCAGTCGTGTTTGCCATTTTAAAAATAATTAAAATACAAAAAAAATCAACGTTCGTTTAAGAACGAACAATTTGTGAATTTGGAATGACGTCGTTCCTATAACAAATGAGGCTAGTGACAAATGAGGCTAGTGGTAGATGTGACTCTTGGACATGGGTCGTACGTATGCCTTTGGACCTGGTTAGTGAGGATCCTGAATTGGCAAATAAAAAGAAAAAAAAAAAAACACTAAAATTATGTCAAGCTGAGTGGAACAACACAAGTATACGAGGGGTCACATATGCTGCTGACATGTGACGCATCAATTGTGTGTTGAATCGAGCTTACAAATAAAATTTTCCCCACACATTCTTGAGAAGTGTTATCAATACAAAAATATCACATAAAAATAAGTTTATAAATTTATAATAAAATTAATTTTGTAATTTAATATATTACATCAAAATAAATCAACTTATAAATTTATTTTTATGAGATTTATTTATGTCAAAAGTATTTGTCTTTGTTAAATTACTTGGAAAGATATGAGGGAAAATTGAACGATGACTTTATATAAGAGACATCTTTATCATTCTTGCTGGAACTTCTAGAACAAACTGACAAATTAATCTCGATTCAAATCAGGTCGATTGTCGTTAGACCTTGATTATGATCTCTATATTATTTATGGGTAATGATACACCTACAACTACTTTACAATCAATTTATAATTTATTTTAAATCAACCAATGTAATTGGGACACTTCATTAAAAGATAATTTCAATTTTACTTAACTACTTTTCATTATTTTTGGAGTAATTATTATTTGAATAAGATCAAGATTATCCATGTTTTCCACCCTAATTATGTGATTATAAAGACTTCTTAAGTCTTCCCATTAATCAAATAAGACTTGACGTCGGGCCTCCGATAAACCCAGAATCTTATGTTGTCTTCATCATGAGGGACCCACCCACTTCCCAAAATAATTCCGACGGTCAGGATTCAATTACCGGTAGCAAATTTTGACACATACTCTTGAAAGGGCAAGAAAATAAAAAGAATAATAAAGAAATAAGGAAGAGGCGAGTCACAGCCCGCTTTTCGCGGGCGTACAAATTTGTTTTTGGGCGCGAAACTGTCAAAAAAACACACAAAAACCTAATGGCCAAGGGTTTTAGCTTCCCGCCAAAAGTCCCGGGCAGCAGGGGCAGGCACCACCCAAAGTGGTGGGCTATAGATGGGGCTGGGGATTTGGGGCAGGAGTCCACAAAACCGCGTTGATATATATATATATATATATTTTTTTTTTGGGTCAAGAAAAAGGGGAACGAAAGTCGATGATTGGTTGTATGAATCAAATGTATTATATTTCTGAGTGTTGGATTTTTTTTTTTGAAAAAAAAAAACATATTAATAAGAATCTTTCGGTGGTTCTTAGGATTCCCTTTGGAGGCCCATCTCATGTGTACTTTGTCTAAGACCTTTTTTTGTTTCAATTCAAATTTCAGTACATTGGATTCTCTTTTGGAGTTTTGGCTAAAAAATGTAATGTACTGTAATGGAATACTAATATGAATCCCCCTATCTTTTCTCCCTCACAATTTAATAACCACAAAACCCTCAGTCAATCATCTCTCTCCTCCCATTTCTCTCTCCTGTATAATGTGTGTGTGTTTATTTTGATGCCCCCCAGATCCAACATGGTGTTGGGTATTTTGGTCGAATCCCACATGGTATTTCCTCTACCTTATATGTGGCCAATTAGAACGTATATGTCTCTCAAATCTCCATATCCTTATTGTAATATGAAAAAGACCTGTTTTGTTTTTAATCATGATATTTTGATGTGATATCGAATGATTATATAATGAAAAAAATTGTTAATTTTTACTCATACGTTGTCGTTTGAAGTTATATTGAATGATAATTAAGAGGTTTATATTCTATATTGAACGAGAGTTTGTGAAGTTTCACATCATTAATATATAAAGAAAAATACTAAATGTACTTTAGAAAAACTTATTTCTCCATAAGTCACGTTGAAAATCATAAAATCTGAAATTCAAAAGAAAACTAACAAAATGAGTCTTGTAAGTAAAACTGTAAGTATATGTACATGTAGTATTACTCATATATAAATAAATTGAGTTTGTCGAAAGTTGAAAAATAAAGATATTTAGTTAGATATAAAATAAGTAAATTGAGCTGTTCATTAAATAAATTGAGTTATTCATGTGGGATGCACATGCAAGCAATTGTCATTCAGAGATAATGGTTGTACCAGAACCAGGACCAGGACCATGACCAGCTGACTTGCTCCTAGGTTGGGAACAAATTTACTGCCTATCAACATGGCAATTAATAACTCACAGGGGTTCTTTGAACAATGTTATGACTTTAATTTCTTTAAACAAGTAATGAAAAGTATGAGAATCATGGTGCATCTTAAAACTCAACAAGCTTAGGATCACCTGCTGCTCAGAGTAATCACATGGTTTTGGAACAATAATACTCTGCTTTGTGTTAAACAATTCCATGTTAGGGGTGTGTGTGTGGCGTGTGCCATGTAATTAGGGGTTATAATCACATGCTTAGGCAAAAATAATGCTTTTGTTTCCACTTGAAGAAGTTTTGTATAGGGAACCCTGAAATGAATATCTCTATATTCCTTGAAGTATCTTTGAAACACATTATTATTCAGCCATGAAAGTTATTTAAGGGTCCTAAAGTACAAGAACAAGGTGTGAGTCAATACGTCTCCAAACTTGACCAATATTAAATATATGAGAACTCAACTGTCACCAACCCACTCGTCACTCTGACGTGTTGCTTGCTTATTCAAGGCATCAAATCCGGACCAATATCCTAAAGGCAATTTTAGTTGATTATGAATAGCCATGATGGACGGTATGGAACAATACATTACACCACAAAAATGTGTCATTTCCCTTAGGATATGATCCGTCAATCCGTATCTCAAGACAAGGAAAGGATATTGCTTCAGTGCTTTGTCCATTACATTACTCTCCAAACAGAACTGAAGCCAGTGAATTATTGTTTTTATCTTCACTAAAAGACCAATTAAAAATATAATTATTGCGGATTTAGAGGCCGGAATTCACGGGATAAGAGTTAAGACACCAAGCTCAAAGAGGTAGATATTAACTGGAATTTGAGACGGTTTGTGGGTGATTTTGCAAACTGTAGAACCAGAGTAATTAATTGTAAGAGGGAATTAATAGTCACAAATACAGAGTTCCATTTTTCAGTACAGTCTCACCCAATCAAGCTTTTACATAATTGAGCCCCCAAATGAATTTTCTTTGCAAAATCTGCTGCTCCCCCCAAGGAAGCAAGGGTAAAGTTTTTAAAAAAAATGTTACAATTAAAGAAGTATTCATGTAAGAAAACAAAATAGCAAACAGAAGCCCACCTCAAGTGGTGTCCAACTGCACATTATAGTGACTGTTTCTCATATAATCCAAAGGGACCTCAATCTGACAAAGTAGGATCTTAGTTTTTTTTACTACAGCTTTACTGTATGCATGCTTACTAACCTACTTAAAGGGTCCTAATCCCCATAACCATTGTTTAATGGTAAAGAGATCCTTATTGATTGAGAAAAACTTCCCAGTCACTTTTTAGCATATCCCTTGATCATGCAGAACATATCCTCTTTTACTCCCCATTATAAACAACTGGCATTTAGGAAATGATAAAGATGCCTAAAATCTTATCCACAAACACGTCAGTTTGCCATACCAAACACCGTATTTGGGCAAAACGTCTTTGTCATCATGTCATGTGCCTGCCTGAAGAATTCAATCTGAAAGTTGTACCATTACCAAACAATCCCTCTTCCACACCTAGGATGCTAATCTACAACCTTATATTTGTTTGTCCTTTTATAATCAGAGAAGCATTACGAGGAGGTTTGGCTTTGCATAGAGTTCCAGGTGAGGTGGGGCATGTGAGTGGGACATAGAAGAAGATTGAAGAGTGTGGCAGAGCATATAGAAAAAAAAAAACAAAAAAAAGGGTACTTGGGCTCTAAGCTGATGACTTATATGAGGTATTTGTCATAGTCAATCGATTGCGAAGCATCCGTGCAGCATCTCAGCCTTGAAAAAGATTTACTTTTACTTATGTTGGCCAACTTTTGGCAACATAACTAGGTATGGGCTCGTTTTATGCAGTTCTATGCACTCAACCCACGTGTGTATTCATGTGTGGAGGGACTAGGAAGAGTAAAAAGACCAAGTATGTAAGATGTAGGCGTTGTGGTGAGAGCAATGGAGCAAAAGATGCAATCAGAGCTCAGATAAATTTAGGTAAAAAAAAAGAAAAAATATTTCTGATTATCATTATTGGTATGGGTACGAGTACTGGGGAAAATAGTGTTGAGAAAAATATGAGTAGTGGTGCATAAATGCCAGCCAGGACATGAGGGTACACTGGAAAAACCTATTTCAAGGATCAAAATCTTCAAATCTATGTATAATAGTGCTGAGAGGGAAAGAGGGATCCGAGAGTGTAACTGACTACAAAATCTATGGTTATTTTGTATGAGCCATGCTTACCATAGCAACCTCCACTGCTAAAAAGAACAGTGATAAAGAAAGCATTAAACAGTCGAAGCAGTCCATTCCAACAGAAACACCAGACATAAAATAGCAACTAAAAACCAGCTAAAGCAAGGAGCTTGAAAATGATATAGAAACTTCTCATTGACAAAACCATGAACCAAACTAGAATAACCATTTGCTAAATATCTTCTTTGTACATCAGATTCCCTCCACCACCCACAACGGAGAGGAGAAAGCAATATTAAAACAGAAAAAAGACAGAGAAAAACACAACAAAACCCTTACTTTACTCTTACCTTAACTCTAATTTCCAACTACTCTCAACGCTACCTTTTTTTCCTTCTTTTTTTTTTTTTGTCGAATTGACTAATCTTAACTCAGTTTGCTTTCTCAACATGGAGTTTGAAAACTGTCTCCAAATCAGGAGGAGTGAAATACTCCCTGACACCGTCAAAATGACATCTTGAAGTAGGCCTGCGCTTCCTTGGGGCTGGTGGGCAAGACAATCTCTCTGGTATTCTTGCTTCTTTTGCTGTTGGGGTTGTGGAAGACGCAACCTCGTCATCGTCTTGGCTCTCTTTCCCTCTGGGCTTCGTGCTTATTGGCTTCAACGAAGCTCTAACTAGTCCTCCATCCACTTGAGGTTTCTTAGAGACCCCCATGTCCAACCCAAACAAAATGAAAATTAGACCCTTTGAACGAAATTGAAGCAAACCCAAGAAAGGAAACGCCCTCTCCTCTGATCAAAACCACTCCAAAAAAAAAAGAGAACAGAGCGAACCAGGGTGAAGAGAATGATGGGATTGTGATCTGCGAATAAGAACAAACAAAACCAAGTGGAAGGTATGCTGGGAGAATCGGATTGGACCAAAGTGAAGAAAAAGAAGGGATTTTGCCTGAGAATCAGAACAAATTAAGAAAACAAGTGAAAGGGAGGGAGAAAAAACCAGTTTACAGAAACAGATTGGAAAAGTGAGTTAAGACTTAAGGGTGGGAATAAGAGAAAAGGGTCTTTGCAAGTTGAGGACTCTGGAGAGGTATAGAAAGGAAGAAGTAGAATTTGTGGGAAAATCATAAGAAAGAGGTTGTGCTGGAGCAAAAGATGTTGATTTCGTGTGTGTGAAGGACTGAGGCAAACCCGTGAGCTAAGCCAAGGTGCCAATTTGCGAAAAGCTACTCTCTCTAAAGAGGAAAAATATACGCGATACTATAATAAGGAGAAAAGAGAGAAAGCGCTGCCCGCAAATTTACGGGCAGCCGAAACAGAGTGAACTTGGTTTTGGCGCCAAAACCTCAAGAATTTTGGTTGGCAACGGCTCTTTTTCCCGCCTTTTTTTGGAGGTTTTCCTTTGGTTTGTTTGACAATCGTAACTCTCTCTCTCTTAATTTTTATTCTTAGGGAATGGCGCTGCTAACTGGCAGGCGCAAATGTGAAAGCGACGTCGTTTATGCCGGCAGCACTAGGGGGCTATGTGTTACGGATGCATCCATTTGAATGGGCTTCAGCTTGTGCTATTGTGGAATGTATGATCAGAAATGATGAAAAAGGCCCAGGCTAGACCTAATTTTCCTGGAAAGATTCTTCTAGCTACTATTTAGTACCACATATCTTATGAAAAATATTCTATATATTACGAAAAGCACCCTTACATCTTATAAAAAAAATTATAAATATGGAGTGTGAAAATAAATAATGACTGATATATAGTAAATCTCATTTTTCTTTGGATTAAAAAAAAAAGTACTTTGAGAATCAATGTTATTTAAAACGAAAATTTAGCTGACCATACGATTGAGATTATAAATGAAAAATCTTGAGAAAAACCACCCCTACATTGCATTTATTATTGGTTGAGATTTAGAGACATAAAAGTCTTTTTGTGTATTGCGCTGTGAGATTGATTTTGGCTGAAAAATTGAAGCAAGCGACAGGTCAACAAAGATTGCTTTGCTTATAAAACAAGTCTTGTATTGACTAGGCAACTACTGGGCCTCTCCACAATAAATATTCAAAGCAAGCAAGCCCGCCCGTCATGACCATCCCAATGCATGCAGAACCAGATCCAAGGTCTTGTAAATGCATGATGATGCCGAATCAGTCTCACAGAAAAACTAGCTCAGCTGATCTCACAGCTTGCCTAGTCTTTGGAATCCAATATGATATTAAAGGGTGAATTTATTGCACAAGGTATTGGGTTTGACTCGACTTCTTCACAGAATAACAAACAAATGTGTTTTGATTTTTTCTTATCAGTAAAATAAATAATAAATAATAAATAAACTTGGGTAGAATCTTTGAACATGAGTCGGTGAGGGCGAGGGTGACTTCACTTATTTTCTTTAGAAAAAAACATAACATACATATCAACAAATTAAAGGAGAATTTTAATACACACATCAATTGGGATATTCGGCTGTTTGAATTCTAAATTCATATCATCTTATTATTATAAATCTTTTAAATTTTTACATAAAATATAATAAATAATTCAACTTTTTCGAATCTTAAAATAATAATAATATTAAAAATAAATTTTTAATAATATTTTATTAAACTCATGTCAACTTATCTCTAAATCTAAATAGGCCAAATTCATACTACTTTTTCAAGCCTTAATTAGACTTTTTATTTATTTTATTCCCTAAAACGAGCAAATAAGATGTGTGCTGAAATAAGCAATCAATAAAACTCAGGTGGGTCTTCCTCATATATGCCTGCCAAAATTAAATAAAAATAAAAAAGGGTACAAAATGACAAAAACACACCCAATAGGAAGCCAATTCGGGAACTGCTGCTGACTTGGTGCCACGTAGATAATGAGGCTGTCACTTTTAGAATTATTGGGAGGGAGGGGATCACATTACTGTCAATTTCACATGCGTCTTTGTAAATTATGTGGATCCCACGAGAACCTCACCCCATGACCACATTGCCACTTGCAGACCAAAGAAGCCGGTGCCAATTTTAGGCCGAGTATTATTATGCATCATTCTACACATTATATAATAATGTATTTTTTATTTTTTTTTATTTTACTCTTCTTAAAATATTTATATTTTTTTATTCATCATCCATATAATACACATTTAATAAGAGAAACAAATAAAAAAAAAATAAAAAAAATAAAAAAAATTATGGTATGTTATGTGTAGAATGATGCAAAGATTAATTCTTTTAGGCCACCCATGACCACATTGGAATCTTGGATCGTGCCTCTCTTTCATTTGGACGGTGGTGATGAAAATGACCCGCCCCATGTTTTAACACTTTAGAGAGAATCACGGCCCTCCATCTTCATCAGCTTGGATATTTATTGTTATTATTATATGGTAAAGTTCTTATCAGATTTGGACCACATAACATATTTTCTTCTTGAATATCCAAATCAGCTTTCGAATACGTAACGTAAGGTTAGTGCGGTGTGGCCAACTTGCCAAGAAAAATAGCCCCTGATAAGTGACAACAAGTACCCCTTTTTTTTCTTTAGTTTTTTCTCAGGAACATGAAACCCAGGTGGTAAAAAAACAGAAGAACAACAGGTAAAACAGAATATCAGATTCTAGCAGGAGTCTTCAGCAACCCCAGCCGACTTTTTCTGTTCGTCATCACATTTATTATTATTATCATTATTTTATTATTGAATTATTCTATTTATTATCTATATACCACACATTTAGTAAGATAATTTTTTTTTTTAAATATAGTGTGTGGTGTGTAGAGATGATGAGAATAATTTTTCACTCCAGAAACATATACCCCATTGAGGATTAAAAAATTATACTTCTCATTCCCTACACTACACACCAACATATAATTTGTAATTTTATTTAAACACACATATATTGATTAGTAAATATGTGTGTTTACACATCAATAATAAAAATGATAAATCACATGTTGATATGTGATGTGAGGATGATGAATAACATTTCTTTTAAAGATTTGGCCAACTACAAATTTTACTTAAAATTGAAGGCATGCTAAATATATATATTTGACGATTTTTTTTTCTCCAAATCATATATTACAAATTATGTGTAGGGTATTGAGGCATTTTTTTTTTAAAAATTTTGATACCCCATACTAGATGATAAAGGTAGATAGTGTATAAAATTTTAAAAATGAGAACTTCTTATTTTTTATAATAATTCTAATGAAATTTTAATTGTATTATTAATTAATCTTTTTGAAGTATAAGCCTAAGTACAACTTGATCCTCGTTTGAAGTATTACAAATGACGAGTAATACTAGATTCAAGCTTTAAACAAACATGTCTCGTACATATCTTTTGTAAAAATATGAGTCCCACTCAAAAAGAAAAAGTTTGTTTATATATATATTTTTTTATGGTGGGGTCTATTGACAATCACGCTTCCGCTGCGTAATCTATTCAATTAAATATATTATCTGTGTGCTTGAAAATTGCATTAATCATATCCTTTCCGTCCATTATACAAAGGTTAGGATAAGAAAAGGATGTCAGGTGATGTTCACTCGATTCACAGTGGTTAGGGGAGGAAAAAAGAATTCTACATGGCACCGTCACACAAAGCATCGATGATCTGACTTTTGACATAAAATAGAAATTATTTGTTGCTATTATATAATGCTTGAACTCTTCTGAAGAAGATGCTCAAGGCATCCATGTTTTGACAAAATATATATTATGGCATTCCTTAAAAGCAGTTAAAACTTTAATTTAAAAATAACATTTTTTTTAATGAAAAGGCAAGACCAACTTGGAGATGGCTCCTGGCCCTCCTTATCATCGTATGGGCGGTGCATAGAAAACAATAGTGTTTTGTTTGGTCGGTCTGATTGGGATCCTTTGTTTGTAATGTTATATGCTTACTTTACAGGTGTTCTTCATGATATCCATTCGAGATTATTTACAGATGCATACAAAAATTAGGCATTGTGCTTGGATTTAGTGATAATTATTTATAAATCATCATGAATTGATCTTTTTTAGAACAATTTATCTTCTAAATCAAATCATGTCACGTTAATGGATGTGTGCTTTCAAATAGAATTATTCTTTTATCTTATGCCAAGCTTAAAATGGCCATCAAAGACCAATTATGCAGCTGGATGAACACTACATTGACGTGCCAACGTCCTAATGCCATCAGTGAAACCTTCCAACTTCCAATAAAGTGGTTAGAAGTAGGAGTAAAATTGTGTTAACAATGATTTAAATGTAATAGATTCATTGCTTTCGCCTGAAATATATCCTCTAATGTTCGGTTCTGGTTATACCCATTTATAATCATCAACTGTAAAACATAAAATAAAAAAATAAAACAAAAAATTCAAGTTCTTAAGCATGATACAAAATTGATCCTCACGCTTGTGTTTTTTTTTTTTTTT